>CAUZXS010006574.1:15000-102500 GCA_963585895.1 Sepioteuthis lessoniana
TAAAGATCCTAGTCGACACTACTATTTGCCCATAACTGGAGGAAGAATTGTTGGTTTCATAATTTTCCGAGGATTTTAGCGTTAAAAGAAATGCAAACTGTTACGTCCAAGATAAAATTATTCTTATTTTCTAAATTGAACATTTTGTAAATTATGAGCCGGAGTAACATTGACTACGTGGTATCACCATTGATATATATATATATATATATATATCAATAAAAGTGCCCATACGAAAAAAGTCTGGAAACTTATTTAATGATCCTCGTGTATATATATATATATATATATATATATATATATATATATTCTTTTTTCGTATGGGCACTTTTATTGATATATATATATATATATATATATATATATATATAGATATATATATACACGAGGATCATTAAATAAGTTTCCAGACTTTTTTCGTATGGGCACTTTTATTGATAGTATACACATGAAACTCTAGTCCCCTTCGAAGTAATCTCCTCCGGCTGCAATGCACTTGTTGAACCGTTCCAACAACTTCTGGAAGTCCCCATCGAAGTCCTCTTGTGTGAGCGTGTCAATGACCTTCGTCACAGCTTCTTTCATCTCCTCAATTGTCTCATAACGACAGCCTCTGAGCTTAGGGAATAACCAAAAGTCACAGGGAGCAACGTCTGGACAATAGAGTGGGTGCGGAACTGTCTTGATGCCCATCTTGGTCAAATAGTCTGTGATAAGGATGGAGTTGTGGACTGGTACATTGTCCTGGTGGAAATGCCACTGACCCGATTTGAAGAGTGCTGGCCTCTTCCGACCGAATCTCTGTCTGAACTCCTTTAAAACCTCAACATAGTAGCCCTAACACTTTGGCCAATCAACTCTGGTGTATTGACTTCCTTACTCCTCCCATCATCTCTCACAGATTCCCTGCCCTCCTTGAATCTCTCATGCCACTCAAAAACTGATGCTCAATTCATGCAAAATGCTCCAAAAGCAGTCTGAAGTATTCCATACGTTTCTGTGGCAT
This sequence comes from Sepioteuthis lessoniana, assembly GCA_963585895.1. Lineage (NCBI taxonomy): Eukaryota > Metazoa > Mollusca > Cephalopoda > Myopsida > Loliginidae > Sepioteuthis > Sepioteuthis lessoniana. The sequence goes on from CAUZXS010006574.1 coordinate 16,007, forward strand.
TTTTTCCAAGTTTAAAACAGAATTTTATTGCATATCGTTCTTCTTAAGTGTCCTCACGTCCAGATTGTATTTTTAAAATTCACCAGCTGTGATAATCAGGCTTTAGTAGGATGTATTCCAGTTGCTGCTGTAGCTGTTCATTTGAACCTGAAATCATAATAATTGGTCAGTCATCTCATAAGATGTATAGCAATCACATAGTGAATTTTTAAGAGTCTACGACAATTTTAAATGCCTGTACAAAAAAAAGTCTGGAAATTTATTGAATTCACCACGTATATGTAAATCAGGATAATGTAGACATTAAGTCAACTTCGCTACGTGATTGTCAGTTTCTGCCCAAGACCTGAGTCTGATGATCGTATAGACAATCACCTAGCGTTTATGCTCCTCTAACTTAGATATATGTATGTTCTAGCACTAATATTGAGCACTCTTGATTTATGAATTTAGCAAACTATATATATATATATATATATATATATATATATATATATATATATATATATATATATATATATTATCCAACCTCTCCGTAAAAGCAGGATGTGACACATGGTCATATTTGAGAAGACACTAATAGGTTTCAATTTAGAATGTTCCTTCTCTTAGAGCGGTTGCTATATCAAGATTAAAGAGCTCAGTCTACCCTACAATTTACCCATGGCTGGAGGGAGAATAGTTGGATTCATACCTTTACCAAAGATATTAGCGCTATGTGAAATGCAAACAGCCTTGTCCAGGTTTAGAACCCTGGTCGCCATACCTACTTCTAACAACCGTGACCATTACACCGTGTGTGGTGGGTGTAGATAGATAGATAGATAGATAGATAGATAGATAGATAGGTGAAAATTGACTGAAGAGAGACAATTTGCTGTATATTGGCATATGTCCCGGGGAATAAGGGATAAATCGAAATGTTTACATGGACGTTTGTTCACTCTGTTTACAAGTCACATAATCAATCAAATTCGAAATCATTTAAATCGATAGACCTTCACCAACACAATGTAAGTATCATTTATACTTCTGCAATAAAATTCATTCGACGTCGACCTCCTAAATATTTGAATGCATTTTTTAAATATTTTCCAAATTTGTATCTTTTACCTATTTTTCTTGAAATAAAAAAAGGTTCAATATATAATTTCCTACAAGTATTTTCTTTCATCTTTAATTTTTACTTGCTTTTTATTGCAAGTCACTTCGATCACCATTTTCTGACAACGAATTGCCCAGTCGGCTGGAGCTGTAGAATACACCGACTGCCCCTCTGCAGAGGGGTAAGATCCCCCCCCCCATCGAGTGTCCTGAAAATATGACACTAAACAATCTGATGGTGAGGTTCCAGTAGTGCTGGGGCTTTGGGGAATACCGACCACCCCTTCATTATAATTGTTCCCAGCTCCTCTCTGGCCCAGCGTGGTAGCACCTATCTATAGGCTGAATAGAACTAACGGTTTACTTATGCTAAACTGCATTGTTTGACTAAACTGAATTGCTTGAAATAGAGAGATAGCATTTGATAGGGTCCTATCTATGGGTCAAATAGAACTAAACTGTGTACTTGTACTGAACTGAACTGATTGAAATAGAACTGTTTTTGACATTTAAACTGCGTGCTTATGCTAAACTGAATTATTTGAAATAGAACTGTTTTTTGACATTGAGAGTGTACTTACACTAAACTGAATGAGCTGAATTAGAACTGCTTGACTAAACTGAATAGTTTGAAATAGAAATGTTTTTCACAATTAAACTGTATAAATATTCAAACTGCATACTTATGCTGAACTGAATTGTTTGAAATAGAAATATTTTCATAAAAATGGATTTGGCGTTAAATAACCTGTAAAGGTTGATATGCCATAAACCCAACCAACCAACCAACCATCTGTCAACGAAGAAATGTTCCGAGTGAAAATAACAAATGTGTTGCATTTACATTTCTCCTACACAGGGAGCAGGATGGGACACAAGGTCAATTTTTAAGTGGTGCTTAACTGGTTAGAATTCAGTCTTCCTTCTCCTGGACTGGTTACAAATCAAGGCTAAAGAACCCACTCTGTCCTTTGCCCAGTCGGTTGGGGATGTAGAATATACCAACTGCATCTCTGTTGTGGGGTAAGACCTCTCCCCAACGAGTATCCAGGATATGACACTAAACAGTCTGATGGTGAGGTTCCAGTAATGCTGGAGCTTTGGGAAATGAAGGGTACCTCTTCATTGCAATTGCTCCCAAGGCCCACTCTGGCCTGGAGTGGTAGCATCTGATTGGGTCCAATCTATGGGTCAAATAGAAATAAACTGCGTACTTATGCTAAACTGAATTGCTTGAAATAGAACTGTTTTGACATTTAAACTGCGTACTTATGCTAAACTGTATTGTTTGAAATAGAATTGTTTTCACATTCAACTGTGTGTAAGCAAAATCTATTCTTATACTAAACTGAATTGGTTGAATTAAAACTGTTTGACTAAACTGAATATCTTGAAATAGAAATGTTTTTGACGATTAAACTGTGTACTTATGCTAAACTGAATTGTTTGAAATAGAACTGTTTATTTGTGTAAAAATGGATTTGGTATCAAAGAATCTACGAAGGCTGATATGCCATAAAACCCAACAAAAAAAAACAAGTCTGCCCTGCTATTTACCTAATGCTGGAGAAAGGATAGTTAGATTCATGCCTTTCCCAACAACTCAGAAGTTTTTGTTATAGTACCAGTTGAATATCAATATGTTCTTTGAGACACGTGGTGTTCGGCTGATGAATTTTACATAATCGATGAGATCCATTTTTGATGTGTAGCAAATCAAATTAAATACTGAGATCTATACTTGCGTCCTTATGTCAAACATTAAGAGTGGCTGATTGTTTGAGAAATAAATGCTCTCTATCTCTCTCTCTCTATCTATCTATCTATCTATCTCTCCGTTCGTTAAATTTTCCAAACTTGCAACATTTTTTCATCTTGCTGCGATTCTATATATATATATATATATATATATATATATATTTATATATAATAAAAATGTTTATGTGTATCTGTGCCTACATGATCTCTCGGTCTCTCTCTCTCTCTCTCTCTCTATATATATATATACATATATATATATCTCCGTTCGTTAAATTTTCCAAACTTACAACATTTTTTCATATTGTTGCGATTCAATATATATATATATATATATATATATATATATATATATATACATATATATATATATATATATAATAAAAATGTTTATGTGTATCTGTGCCAGCACGATCTCTCGGTCTCTCTATCTATCTATCTATCTATCCCTCTGTCTGTCTGTCTCTCTATCTATCTATCTATCTATCTCTCCCTCTGTCTGTCTCTCTCTGTCTATCTCTCTCTCCCTCTGTCTGTCTGTCTGTCTCTCTCTCTCTCTCTCTCTCTCTCTCTCTCTCTCTCATGCTCATGCACACACACTCAGACATACACTCTCTCACACACTTGCGAGTACCTCAAGGGCATTAACTTTAAATAAACAGGAATTTGCATATCAAGTCCGTTTGATAAATTAATTATATATATATATATATATATATATATATATATATATATATATATATATATATATATATATACGATAAAAAATCTCTATTTTCTAAATAATCCTTTGAACTGATGTAATAATCTTTTACACACACACACACACACACACACACACACACACATATATATATATATATATATATATATATATATATATATACATATATATATATATGTATATATAAATGAATTTATACAAATTGAGCTGTGTGTGCCTCAGTGGGAAAGGAAGTGAGGTTTTTGATCGATTATTTTTATCCTGCAGTACTCAATATTCGATCAGCTTAGTATGCTCCCTGGTGACCACTCGATGGACTAACGAAGAGCGTCCTGTTCATTGGCAGCTTTGAAGTGAAATGCGCTAAATGGAAAAGAATCTTCAGATAAAGAGTCGGGCAAGACGTCATGAAAGGCCAATGAATGAGAGAATGGAGGAGCAAGAGGATAAAGGGGATGAATTTGGGACAGTAAAGGGGAGAAGAAAGATAGTGGGAAACAAACAGAAAACATGTAAGTCTGCTGAGGACAAGGGGAGGGGGAATTCTACAGTGGCAAATGAAAGTCATTATAAAGAATCCGAAACAGAGAAATATGATTAAAATTATCATAACATCAAAGTGTAGTATCTGTTCGCTTTGCCAAGAAGTAAATTGTTCCTCATCGGCGCTTCTTCTGAGAATCATATTTTTTCTACCCAGCCTTTCGTATAACATTAAAGTTGTTATATAGCCGTAATACAAATACACAAGCGACTCCGTTGTTCAGGTACGAACGTTTTATTATTAATTTCTGACTTTGGTTCTTCGACAAGAGGAGAGAGATACAATTCTTAAAAGTCTTTCGTATCATACTATGCTAACAACACCCCAACGCTCGGCACATCTCATGGTACAATCTCAATTTCTCAACACCATGGTGGGACCCCAATTTCTCAACACCATGGTGGGACCCCAATTTCTCAACACCATGGTCTTAACTCAACTTCTCAACTTCATCTGTCTGTCATTGAGACAGACAACCTAACTGTCTGCCTACACGGTCCAAAGTCAACTCCCAACAGACTCTTTTTCAAAATCTTCAAATTCTCAGGACCATCGCTTCCGGGCAGGACGTCATTCACACTCCAGCCCCATTTCCTATAAGATTAAAGTAGAGAATTTGTTCTTCGAATTACAGGACATTTGTAGCCCAAAAATTCATAGCTCGATAACATTACCGAAAAAAAATCAGTGATCGCTGTCAACTGGCGAAAGGGGTAACGAACGGTTGAATAAATAAGTATACATTTATTCAACTCCTCCGCTATGAACAGAATTTGATACAAGGTCAATTTTTAAGCGGAGTACAATCTCAATTCAAAAATTTCCATCTTCTAGGTTTGCTGCCATACTAAAGCTAAAAAAAAAGGAAAAAATCAGTCAACCCTACTACTTATCCAAAGCTGAAGGGCATTCGTCCAAACTAAAAAACAGTATCGTCCTGGATCAGAACTGGACTGTAACTCGAAAGCACAGCTACATTATATATTCATAAACAAGAAGTAGACAAATAGCGCTTTGAACTGCTGTAAGGTATACTCCTTTTTTAAAGAGTATCTTCCTATCACATTGTCTCGGCAAAGATTTGTCAGTGACAACGCAGAAAAAAGAAACACACAGTTTAAGCTTCACAATATGATTACTCCTCATTTACCAATAGTGGTTTGGTTTGGTTTTATGGTATATCAACCATTATAGGTTATTTAATGCCAAATCCATTTTATACACATAAACTGTTCAATTTTAAACAATTGAGTTTAGCATAAGTACGTAGTTTAAATGTCAAAAACAGTTCTATTTCAAACGGTTCAGTTCAGTACAAGTACACTGTTTAGTTCTATTTACCCATAGATAGGACCCTATCAGGTGCTACCTCTCCGGGCCAGAGTGAACTAGGGAGCAATGGCAATAAAAGGGTCATCATCATCATATCGTGCTGGCAGCACGGATATCCCTGACCCTCTCTCGCCACTCCTCCCAATCGTTCATCGCCCTAGGCAGGTCTTCAGGACAACAACCTGTATCCTCACATAGCTGCTGAATGTACGTTCGTGCTGGTCGTCCTGCTTTTGCGCGGCCATGTGTGGGGATCCATAAGAGTACATCTCTTATGAGTTCATCTCTGCTTCTCCAGCAATGTCCTGCATGTCTGGTTCGCCTAACTTGAATAGTTTTCGTGATAGGGGGCAGGTGGCCGTACAGTTGGTGTCTTGTGTGGTGTTGCTGCCAGGACTTGTTCAGGATTGCACGCAGCATTCTTGTGTAATTGCCATCTAGTTTCTTCTCCAGCCGTTTTGTTAGCGTCCATGTAGTGCATCCATATAGCAGTATCGATGTGACCGCTGCCTGGAAGAAACTGCGTTTCATTTTATCGGTTAGGTCTGATTTCCATATAGTCGATAGCCTATTGATAGCTGTCCATGCTTTCGTTAACCTCGTTTCGATGTCCTTTTCGGTTGATTCGACGCTGCTTCCTAGGTACGTGAATTTGTCTACTAGTTTAAGAGGGGTTCCTTTTAGAGTGGAGATGTCCCCCGTTTGGTTATAGCACATATATTCCGTTTTGTGTGCATTAACATGGAGGCCTATGCTTGCTGCTGCTCGTTCCAAACTATGCAGAAGTGTTTCGGCTTGGTCAGGTGTATTTGCCAGTATCGCTATGTCATCGGCGTAGTCGGCGTCGGTAATTGTTGTTGCGGGGTATCTTCTGCTTCTTTTCTTCGTCAGTTCGAAGCCATTCTCTTTGATTTTGTCAATCGATGTTCTAAGTACGTAGTCTAGACAAATGATAAAGAGATACGGAGCCAGCGTGTCCCCTTGTAGTACTCCTGCTACAATGTCGAAGTATTCTGTGTCTCCATCTGGTGATCGTACTTTTACTTTAGTGTTTCTATAGAGAATCGTTATTGCCGCTACGGTTTCTTTAGGTATGCCGTACGCTAGTAGGATTTGTTCCATCTTTCCTCTGTGAATGGAGTCGAAAGCCTTGGTACTCTGCATTAACCAAAGCTCCAGCATTACTTGAACCTCACCGTCAGATTGTTTAGTGTCATATCCAGGACACTTGTTGGGGTAGTTTTACCCTTCCCTCTGCAGAGACTCAATAAAGAAATGTACGAAAGGTTTCATCGTCCACTTCTCCATAGAAAGGTGACCTCAAAATCACAAAGAACTACAGAGAACAACTCTTACTGCTGTTGCTGCTGGTGTTTATAATGGCATGCTTCTCAATCGTATCCGATCAGAAGTCGAGAAAATTCTTAAGAAAAATTGGGACAGCTTTCGGAGAAATCCATCCACAACATTTCTGTCCAGTCGGTTAGGGCTGTAAAATACGCTGACTGCATCTCAACAGAGGGGTAAGAACTCCTTCCCCAATGAGGTCACCTGTTAATCGTGTGTAGCGACCCGTAATGCTTCAAGACTGGATCCTGGTAGCTGAGCAGTCTGTGACCGGGCAACCAAAGTTTTAATGTGACTTGCAACACACTACTTTGGCCCTGACGAGTCAATACAAGTGGTCCGAAAGGCCAGTCATCTCAAGCCCTAACACCTATATAATTGTCCCGACCGAATTCTTCATATTTATTGTTTTTGTGGCACACACTTAACCCTTTTTATTTCAAAGGTGCTAAAAGGTCAATTGCTTCAAAGGCTATGGCTGTGGATGTACTACTGTATGGATGCCATACTTGGTTGCTAACGAAGTACATGGAGAAAAAAACACATGAAAACTATGCAAGAATACGACGTGCTATTTTCAGCAAATCCTGACAGCAATACCCTACCAAACAGTAGCTGTACAGCCACTTAGATCCCATCTAACAAATCATCCAAGACGAACGAGATACACTGGACATTCTTGGTGAAGTAAAGACGAACTTATATACGACGTTCTTCGGTGGATTCCTACATGTAGACGCTCCAGTTTTAACCAACCAGAAGGACTTACATACGTCAGCTTTGTACGGACACTGGAGGCAGCCAAGAGAACCAAGTGCGATTAACGGTAGGAATGGTTGGTAAGAGAGACTTCGGGGATCTGTACTCTCGGTACGACTTGATGAGGACAATGTTGATGATGATAATGATGCTTTCAAGTATTCCGATCTACAACAAATAATTTGCCAACATACTTATTTGACCTATAGATAGTACTCTAATAGGTACTAGCAATTTGAGGCAGAGAGAACCTGGGAATGATAACAATGAAGAGTTAACTCTATAACCCCCAGACCTCCCTGGAGCCTCACCATCGTATGCTAATATATATATATATATATTCTATCGTGGAATTTCTTCGGGTTTTATAGTCTAGACTATCATTTGATTTCTTTAATTGTTTAAAAAATGCGGTAAAAAAAGAAAATTAAAATAAAAACAAATAAGTGGTAAAAGAAAGAGAGAAAAGAAACGGCAGAAAGAAAGAAACAGCAGAAAGAAAGACACAACAGAAAGAAAGAAACAGCAGTAAGAAAGAAAGAAAGAAAGAAAGAAAGAAAGACACAACAGAAAGAAAGAAAGAAAGAAAGAAAGAAAGAAAGAAAGAAAGTGACTAATGGAAATGAAGAATTAAGGAAAAAAGAAAAAATTGTGGAATATCCATAATGGTGGTGGAAGAGCTCGAGAAGAGGGGAAATCGTTTCAGATAAAAGAAGGGACGATGATTTTAGAGGTCGTAAAATTGAGAATTTGCAATTGATGCGTTGGCGTATGTCTGCTAGGGCAATGATCAATATCTTCTCTTTAGACTATGAGAATATTTTCCATGACTTTATACGTACACACAACCCTGTATACATGTGTTTAGAAAGATAGAGAGAGAGAGAACGTGGAAGGGAGAAGGGAGAAGGAGGTACACACAGTCTAGAGATAGAGAGATATATATGAACAAATATAGATCGATATGAACAGACTGTGATAGATAGATAGATAGATAGATAGATAGATAGATAGATATGATGGGCATTGTTGGAGATATGATCATATTACAGTTTATATAGATAGATATGAACAGACTCTGGTTGATAGATAGATAGATAGATAGATAGATAGATAGATAGATAGATAGATAGATAGATAGATAGAGTTTTATACCAATAATATACAGGATCTAGCAGAATGATCAACCGTATTTAGAATTGCCGCCGTAAAGACGTTAGCAGCAGTGAGTGAGATTTAACTTTGTTTTTGAACAGCAGCTGCAGTTATGCAACTTCAGTAGCCCTCATGACATAGAAAGGTCAACAAGGTGCTTTAATGTTATAAAATCTGATTGCAATGCAATGGTTATTTCGTAACAGGGAGATATGTCAAAATCCCTAACAAATTGTTGGGGCTACAAATTGTTTGTTACGAACTGTTGGCTACAAATTGTTGAGTCTACGCATAGTTGGATATGAATTGTTAGAGCTACAAATTGTGAAGCGACGAATTGTGGTATCTACGAATTGTTGGCTACACATTGTTACAGCTACGGATTGTTGGCTAAAAAATAATTGGTTAAAAATTTTTGGTTATGTATTTTTAGGGTTGTAAATTGTTGAAGTCTATCACATACTTATATAGAGAGGCAAGGACAGAGACTGACAGAGAAAGAGAGATAGAGAATTCTTTTCAAAGAACAAAAACGTCAAAGGTAAAGTGTGAGAAATATATGCATCCATATTTGAATTTATTATTGACGACAGGGTAAACATTTTGGCTATTGATTATTCCCTGCTGAATATTTTGTTAAGGTTTTAACGATAGAGAGCGCATAAATCAAAACAAACAAAAAACGAATAAAAAAAAAGAAATGCCGACAATTCAATTGAAGATCTAAAGAGTTCGCAGGCCATTTCAAAAATTTGGAAAGTGGGGGTCGGACTTGATTACCCATGGAAAGTAGTTGGGTACGTTTCCACTTTGATACCCGTTCTTCGATCGGGTACATTTCACGGTTTGTAGAGCACAACTGTTCAAGTATAAAATCTCTTTAATATAATGAAGCTGTTGAATGTTTTTTTTTTTAAATATAAGGGACATAACCCGTATTATCTTCCTGTTTTGTTTTTTTGGGTTTTTTTACTGTTTCTTTTAAGAGAAAGGTAATTGCTAGTTGGCGTATAATGGCTATTCGTATTACTGATATCCATAATTTAAGATATAATTTAATTCTTCAACCACCTCACACACACACACGCGCTTATATATATATATATATATATATATATATATATATATATATATATATATATAAAGATTTTATGCAACGAACAGAATCTAAACAATGCTTTCAAATACGCATGTATATTAAGATTAATAAAATATTTAAAAATCGATTTGAATATTTTTGAATTCTAAAAAAGGGGACTCTTCTTTTCCGTCACGTTTCTTCAGAGAATTATTAGAGTGACAATCAAGGTTATACATGAGGGGTTAAACTTAGAGTTGAGACCGTCGAAAAAGCATAGAGTGAAGGAAGAAAACTGATCCAATAAAGAAAGGGGTTCCCTTTTTTAGAATTTTAATCGATTTTAATCGATTTTAAAATATTTCATTAATCTTGATATGCATACGCTTTTGAAAAAATTATTTAAATATTTAAAAAATCAGTGGAAAAGTGAATAAACCAAAAAACTGACAACAGATTTAACAATGATATTTCTTCTTTATTTCTGAGAAACTTCGTCAGAATGACGAGATTTTCTAAAGTTCATTATTGGAGGAGATAGATAATTAAAAATATAAAGTGGGAGGGGTTATAAGTAGGAGAGAACATGAGGGAGAAAAGGACATTTCGGTCGTCATTTAATTTAATTGATCGTTTATGTTCCTAAATCCTTTTTTTCTAGATGACGTTGGGTTTCGCCGATATAATATTTCTCACGATCTTTACATGGAATAGAATATATCTTACTAACATCTCCAAACCCACCAACAATATAACCACTTCTCAGGCAGGCATATATTCTTGATGGGCCCTAACAGTTATTACCATTTCTAATCAGAGAGGACCTGGGAGTAATGGTAATAAAACGGTGACTACACACTCACCAGATTTCCAGAAGTGGAGCCTCATCATCAGGTAGAATTTAGTGTTATGCCCAGGACACACTTTTTAGTGGGGGTTCGTACCTCAAAGGGAATACAGTCAGAATATTCTGAGCCCCACCAATAGGATGGTCTATATATATATATATATATATATAGAGAGAGAGAGAGAGAGAGAGAGAGGGTCATTCAATAAATAAAGTGGATTTTGTATAAGAAGTCGGCAATAAAAAGCACAATTTTCAGATGCACTTTTTTTAAAAGGAAATCTATAGTCGTGAGTTCTTTCATGTCCCAGAACACTGTCAGCATGACATTCTTTCTTTTCTAACAGCTATGTCCAGAACTTTTTCTTTACCGGGGAGTCAGTGTGTTTCCACTCCATGGACTGTCTTTTCGACTCAGACTCACTGTAGCAAAAAACCATGTTTAACGCATTTGTAAACGTCTTTCGACTAGAATATGCTTTTCTGGACTCATAATACAGTCTTCCGTAAAGTTCAGGTAGTTTTCACTTCTTAACCAGCAAACATTTCATGGCAGACCTCAGTTCGAGCCTGGAGCATACTGTTTAATTAACCGTCATTTTGGAAGAGGACTTCCATGGGGCCTTTCAGAAGTTGTCAGAACAGTACAACAAGTGCATTGCAGCCGGAGGAGATTACTTCGAAGGGGACTAGAGTTTCATGTGTGTACTATCAATAAAAGTGCCCATACGAAAAAAAAGTCTGGAAACTTATTTAATGATCCTCGTATGTACATATAATATATACATTACGTATACCATATAAATACAACGTAGATCAGAGTGCAAGGCCCAAAGATCGGTAGAGGTCCTTACTCCTACCACACCTCTCATCATCCTTCACAGACTCCCTGCCTTCCTTGAATCTCTTATGCCACTCAAAAACTGATGCAAGATGCTTTAAAAGCAGCCTGAAGCATTCCACGCGTTTCTGTGGTATTTTTTGCAAGTTTAAAACAGAATTTTATTGCATATCGTTCTTCTAAAGTGTCCTCACGTCCCGATTGCATTTTTGAAATTCACCAGCTGTGACAATCAAGCTGCAGTAGGATATATTCCAATTGCTGCTGTAGTTGTTCATTTGAAGATGAAATCATAAAAATCGGTCATTCATCTCATAAGATATATAGCAATAACATAGTGAATTTTCAAGAGTCTACGACAATACCTGTACAAAAAAGTCTGGAAACTTATTGAAGGCACTACGTATATACTCTCTACGATCGGTTAGCTCTCATTTACTCATCGGTTCGTTCTTCACTTCTTTTCTTCTTTTGTCGCCTCGTCTTGTAGGCTTGGTCATTCTGACTCTCCTTCTTGTGGCCATCTTAATTCTTATTTGTTGATGAGGAATGACAAGGCGACCACAACTTCATGATCACATTTCATTTTCCCTTTATAATCCACTCGGCCAAAACGGGACATCAGAGAGAGCATGCTGGAGCGTTCAACTTCTCACGCTGAGAGTCTCTCCCTGGTTTATTCTAACTCTAAAACCGTTTTGATCACCAGACTGAAATCAACCAATGAGAGCCGTGGTCTCAGATTGACACCGAGTTCAACGTTCGTCAGTCATAGTAGTTGACACGGTTGTATTTTTCCACTCAGGACCTAACTTGAACGCTACACTACAGGTTCAAAACCAGATCTCACATATCTGTTAATTAACACATCCAGGATTTGAACTCTGATTCCCGTGTCCATTTCCCTACGACGATAACCTTTTCACAATAAGTGCCGCCATTACTACGCAACGAACGACTTGGAGAGAAGCGTATTCGATTCCTTGAAATTGCCAAATTTTGTCTTTTGAAGGGTTAAAATACTTTACTATAACTATTCCAGCATTGCTGTTCTTTCAAAACGTCATGCAATCGGTATGAAAACGTTTGCTTAGACAAATGCCAACAACTGCCTCTAAGTGGACGAGTTTATGATGGCCATGTGTTAATGTTCTGTCCTCATTTAAGCAGAAACAAATAGTTACTGTAATATCTGTTCACACAGCTCTTTATCCTCCTATTAAAAACGTTGTATATCTCTACTCTATCATTTTACAACTGCTACAAGGCATTCTAGTATATATATATATACATGTATATAAATATATATTTGTGTATATATATATATATTTGTGTATATATATATATATATATATATACATATATGTATATATATATGTATATATATATATAAATACATATATGTATATATATATGTATATAAATATACATATATGTATATATATATGTATATATATATAAATACATATATATATACATATATATATATACATATATGTATATATATATGTATATAAATATACATATATGTATATATATATATATGTATATATATATACATATATGTATATATATACATATATGTATATATATACATATATGTATATATATATACATATATGTATATATATACATATATGTATATATATATACATATATGTATATATGTACATATATGTATATATATACATGTATGTATATATATACATATATATATACATATATGCATATATATATGTATATATATATACATATATGTATATATTTATATATATATATACATATATGTATATATATATATATATGTATATATATATACATATATATATATATTTATTTGCGCTATTTTCCTCGTGGCTGAGTGGTAGAATCTTGGATTGGCGTTTACATCAACTGGGCTTCGATCCCAGCTTAGGGAATGTAGCGTGTCTTGCCACACTGAAGTGTTCTGATAGAACGAGATAGATCTGTCTGTGGGTTACAATATATATGTATATGTAGTTTTGTGTGTCAGTGTATATGTGTGTGTGGTTTGCTTTGCTTTTATGGCATATCAACCATCGTAAGTTATCTAATGCCTAATCCTGTTTATACATATATATATATATCCTAAATGAATATGATTTGTATCCACATTTTGTATATAACATTCTGAAACCAGGCTGAGCTTTTTTTTTACACACAACCTAAAATGGTTTCAAGTATTGCTATATAACAGTCACAATTTAGCATGAGTTATTTGTTTGCACACATAGTTGGTTCTATTTGACCCCAAGATAAGACACCGAGTCAGAGTGGACCTGGGAGTGATGGCAATAAAGAGTTACTCCACATTCCCCAAATCTCCATGGCTGGAGTCACACTATCAAATTGTTTAATGCCATATCCAGGACACTCGTTGGGGAGGGGGGGCTTACCCCTCTGCAGAGATACAGTCGGTGTATTTTGCGGCCCCAGCCGACTGGGCTGATGTGTGTGTGTGTACACGCATGCACACATATATATATATACATACACAAACAAGCAAATACATGTATACATACAAACACGCAAACACATATATACATATACACACATACGCAAACATATATTTATACACACACTCAACCACATATACACATACATACACACCCGCAAACACATATATTCATACACACTCACACACACACAAATACGTATGCAAACGCATATATATATATACACACACACACTAGCCAACACATATATACGTACGCAAACATACGTAAATACATATATATATATACACACAAACAAGCAAACACATATATACATACACACACACACACGTAAACACATATATACATACACACACACGTTCAAACACATTTATACATACACACACACGAAATCACATATATACATTCAAACACACACACACACACACACACACACACACACACACACACACACACACACACACACACAAATGCATATATACAAGGGTCATTCAATAAGTGGGATTTTTAAAAAGAATAAATAATAATAAATCTTTTAAATTAAACTATTAAAACATGTGAACTCGCATTGTTTAAAACTAGTTATAATAAAAATTATTTTAATCACAAAACTATTTGTTTTGAGGCTATTCAAAATGACGGTTAATCAAACAGAGAGCTCCAGGCTTGGACATAGGTCTGTCATTAAATGTTTGCTGGTTAAGAAGTGAAAACTGCATGAAATTTATGGAAGATTGTGTTATGAGTCCAGGAAAACATATTCTAGTCAAAAAACGTTTACAAATGGGTTAAATATGGGTTTTTGCTACAATGAGTCTGAGTCGAAAAGACAGTCCATGGAGTTGAAACGCACTGACTCTCCGGTAAAGAAAAAGTTCTGGACGTAGCTATCAGAAAAGAATGTCATGCTGACAGTGTTCTGGGACATGAAAGAACTCACGACTATTGATTTCCTTTAAAATGGTACATCTATAAACAGTGCTTTTAATGACTAATTCCGTACGCAAAATTCATTTTATTGGTTGAATGACTCTCATAAATATATATATATATATATATATATATATATATATATATATATATATATATATTGCATCTGATGGTGAAGCTCAAGTTCTGGAAATTTGAAGAATGTGTAGTCACCCCTTTATTAACATTATTCCCGGGTCCACTCTGATTAGAAGTGGTTGGAACTGTTAGGGCCCATCTATGAGTCAAATAGATAAGATTGAAAATTATTCATGTTGAACAAGAATACTTGATACCATTATTACTATGAGCAAATTATTTGTATATCATAGTTGCTTTTAACTATAATTGTTTATCAAGGATTATTATTAGTTACTTGCGAATTATTGATATCATATAATTGCAGAATACTTGACATCATATATAGTTGTGGTTGGCGACCGTAGTCGAGGGTGACCAGGAAGCCCCCTTTTCGATAGCTACTACACCGTGGTGTAGGGGAGGGCACTACTCCTTTCTCTGGATTGCTCCACTTTACCCTTGATATGTACCTTATATTGCTGAGTGTTAAGCAAGGAGGTATCAAGTACCATTTTTAAAGCCTTTGATATGACGCGAACTGGGATTGAACCCAGGCCTCTCGGACCATTGGCAAACACTCTACCTACTGGGTTGTGTGCAAAAAATGATTACGGATAAATAGATGTTTTCTTTGAAAATTGCAATTGAATATTAAAAATATAGTTATGAGTACAGTTAAACATCTACAAATTAAGCAAATTACGACATTAAAATAAATTACCTTTGGTTGATAGGTTGTTAAACAAATATAACAAACTAAACATCTCGTATTTTGAAGAAAATTAACGTTTCATTCATTGTTCATTTATCTCTTGGTAAATACAGCTTCAGTCTCGATACTTTTTTTAACATTTTGAAGAAAATTAACGTTTACGCATATGTTTCAACATCGTATGGATTTCAAACTCAAATTATTAAGTTAAATATCGATATGCATATTTAAACTTCTATTTTTAAGTATTCCTGTTCATCTGACTTAATTAGACAAAATCAAAGATCTGGGTTCGATCTCTTCTAACCACTTTTTGATGTCTTTTCTAAGCTCAATGGGAAAAAAAGTAATTTGAATGTTAATTAATGCAATTTATTAAACCTTTAAGCAGATGTGTTTTTGTTTTTTCGATGTTTTTATTTGTTTTTTGTCTTTGTTTTTTGTTTTTTGGAAGATGGGGATTATTTTTCGAGAAAATCTTGTTTTATCAGTAATTTGTTCGCTTGTATTCGTTCAAATCTCATCTGAATATGACTCTAAAACGAGAATTATGTTTAATTGAAAAAGTCTGATGGAAAAAAAAACGATGATTCACCAGCATTTATTATTATTATTATTATTGTTATTATCATTATTATTATTATTGTTGTTGTTGTTATTATATTACCTATTCATTTATTCAGGGTTTTTTTTTTCTTCAATTGAGGCGTCTTGAATGATTTCTCCGAGATGATCCTTCTTCTCTCAGCTGATTGTCAGAGAAAAGACGAGAATGTGTGCTGAACAAATCAATGATGGCGAACAGAGAAAGGAAAAAGTAACTTTTTCTCTGGTCCTTTCTTTTTTTTTCTTTTTTTTTTTTTTCAATTTGAAACGGCGGGCAAAGGAAGTGACGTCATCGGAGCTAAAAGAACATGGAACTATCGACTGACATTCTTGAGCAAAGAGAAGATACACAAGGTCACACACACTTATACACATACACATGAATATTACATATATATATATATATATATATATATAAACTCAATCAATGGTCGAACACGTTCGACCCTCAGCAAATACATTCATGTACGCTCAAGATACACAAACGCCATAATAGAAAGCAAACAAACAACGTCAGTCTTTTAATATGCATATTAACATACAATTGCAGTCAGCCCTGAGTCTCCGCGTATTTCAGACCCGTAGCTTCAAACAGACACGGATTAAAAACATTTTTTTTCAAATTCCAGATAATCTCCAAAATGCAAAGCTTGAATTTGCTACCTATTGAGTACTTAGTGAATGACGTGATGTGTAAACATAATTTGCACGTTCAAATCCAAGTCGAGACAGTTTTCGTTTTCGTTTTACTTCACGTTAATGTCCGTGAGAAGGCATGATCTCATCTGTCCAACCGCAGCTAAGGGTTAATGATAGTGAAGACTGGGTTCTCTAGCCTTGGTAAGGCAAAAATCTTTTTAAAAAAAAGGTTGAATGAGGTGTGTACGTGAAAAAGTTCTTTATGCTACGTACATGCATGTGAAATTACTTAAAATGCATTTATCTACTTAAGAAGATTAGCTTGTTGTTCTTGGTTGAATGAGTCCAAAATTATATGTGAAAGCCTCGGTCTTGTGTTGAACAGTGTATGACGTGGAATTTACTATTGTCATAAAGCCAGGCTCTTGGTGAGGGATTTATTTTCATGTCTTTTCTGTTTGTGCCTAAATAGGAAAATGTGATTGAGTAATTTGCCGTGTGAAGAGTTTCTGTTGAGTGAAGAGTATATAAGAAGTAAAACTCCCAATTTAAACCAGCTGTACTCTACCTAAAAATTGGCCTTATGTTGTAAAATTAGGAATTTCAATGGAGTTAAACTTCGAATTTAAAGCCAAGTTGCGAGATTTCATTTGTGATCTAGATCAAGACTGGAGTGAGTATTTGTTTATGAATTAATACATGATGATGTCAAGCATACTATAATAAGTGTTTGTTAGCAAATTCGAAGATGGAAAGTTGTTAAGAATCAGCTGATATTTAATATTCAAAGATAAACAATTGTGTAGAATCAGCTGATATTTCGGACTTAGCGGTGACCGGTCACTATAGGATTAGGTAATTAATAATTGAAGGGATGTGTATATTAGAACCGATTCGAAGACATGAAGGAGACATACGGAAGAGAGAGAGACACGAAAGAAGACACCAAAAAGGTCGACGGAAGCGGAAATCACGCACGCAAAAATAAAACAGCACAGAACAACCGGTGAGCGGAAAAATAATATGGGTCTCTCTCTCTCTCTCTCTCTCTCTCTCTCTCTCTCTCTCTCTCTCTCTCTCTCTCTCTCTCTCTCTCTCTCTCTCTCTCTCTCCTCTTGCTAACTGCTACTACAAACAGTTTAGCACAAATTAAGTTCGTATCTACAAAACCAACGGAAGCGTTTTGTGTTTGATTTCTTTTTACCACGGACCGGTTACGACGGAGTCAGGCTGATGATTAAGGGGTAACGTTACAATGATGCAACCTGCTCGTTGCGCGGGTTGATTGATTGATTGACTTTAATGGTTATCGTCACAGAAAATGGAGTCGAAGATACGAGTTTAAATCCTGAACGCAATTGTGTACATTTCACTTCGATCTAATCCTCTTTTGAATGGCATGAATCCATCCCTTATCACCCCAGCTATGGCTAAGCACTAAGGCGGGATGAGTTCTTTTGCACTGGTTAGGCAACAAGTCTAGGAGAAGGAAAACTCTGAATAGAAACCAGCTATATTCCACTTGAACGTAGATTTTGTGTCACATCTTGTTCATGGTAGAGGGATGGGCTAAACACCTACTCGTAAGGTGTTGTTTTTTAATATATAAATTTTTTTTTAATTTTTTATCTTTCCTCAATTTCGAAGTCCACATAGTACGAGGTGCATACGATAAGTTTCCAGACTTTTTGTACAGGCATTTAAAATTGTTGTAGACTCTTGAAAATTCAGTATGTTGTTGCTATACATCTTATGAGATGACTGGCCAATTTTTATGATTTCAGGTTCAAATGAACAGCTACAGCAGCAATTGGAATACACTCTACTAAAGCCTGATTGTCACAGCTGGTGAATTTCAAAAATGCAATCTGACACTTTAGAAGAACGATATGCAATAAAATTCTTTTTTTAAACTTGCAAAAAAGGCCACAGAAACGTATGGAATACTTCAGACTGCTTTTGGAGCATCTTGCAGGAATCGAGCATCAGTTTTTGAGTGGCATAAGAGATTCAAGGAAGGCAGGGAGTCTGTGAGGAATGATGAGAGGTGTGGGAGGAGTAAGGAAGTCAGCACACCAGAGTTGTTTGGCCAAAGGGTTAGGGTTAGGGTTAGGGTTACTATGTTGAGGTTTTACGGGAGTTCAGGAAGAGATTCCTAGGGAAGAGGCCAGCTTTCTTCAAATCGGGTCATTGGCATTTCCAGCTGGACAATATACCAGTCCACAACTCCATCCTTATCACAGACTATTTGACCAAGATGGGCACCAAGACAGTTACTCACCGTCCCTATAGTCCAGACCTTGCTCCCTGTGACTTTTGCTTATTCCCTAAGCTCACAGGCTGTCGTTATGAGACAATTGAGGAGATGAAAGAGGCTGTGACGAAGGTCATTGACATGCTGACACAAGAGGACTTCCACGGGGCCTTCCAGAAGTTGTTGGAACGGTACAACAAGTGTATTGCATCCGGGGGAGATTACTTCGAAGGGGACTAGAGTTTCATGCGTGTACTATCAATAAAAATGCCCATACGAAAAAAAGTCTGGAAACTTATCGTGTGCACCTCGTATAATGGTTATCGTGATAGAAAATGAAATTGGTAACACTAGATCAAATCCTGGATAAGGCTGTTTATTTTCCACTTCACGCTAATGCCTTTAGGAAAGCATGAGTTCATCTGTTCTCTTTCCTGCAATGAGTAAATAGAAGGGCAGGCTGGGATCTTTAGTTTTGGTTTGGGAACCAGTGCAGGAAAAAGAAAAGTTAAAACTCAAATCATCTTTAACCTGCTTAAAGATAAGCTTGTCTTAATTCCTGATCATGGTGGAGGGGTTAGGTGAATACATACATACAAACATGCTGAGCAAAATTATTTATCCTTTGTGCAGAATTCTTTAAGTTCTCCGTTTTGATTCTGGGTATCATTTATCTTTAAAAGATGAAATTTTGTTTTGGGTATATCTCGAGCAGGGGTTTCAAACTCAAAGAATTAAAACAGTGGGAAGGCAGAGAGTCACCTACTTTACTGACGGCCGGAACTTTTTCTTTGTCGAAGAGTCAGTGTGTTTCCACTCCATGGACTGCCTTTTCGACTCAGCCTCCTTGTGGAAAAACCATGTTAAGCTCATTTGTAAACATCTTTTTACAAAAACAGGCATCTCTGTAATATCACTCATTCTCCTGTAAATTTCATATGAGTTGCCCTTCTCAGCCAGCAAAACTTTGATGACAGACCTCTGTTCAAGTTAAAAATTCTCTTTTTCATTTGCTGCCTCTTTAAATAGCCTCAAAACAATGCAGACTTTTCATTTATGAAAAAAAAAATCTGAAAAGAATATTATCATGCTTTTAAAAAATATCATTTTGCTTTTAAAAAATCCTTGTTTATGGAATGACCCTCCTGTTTTGATTTTTTTTTCGGACACATCAACTATGACAATTTAATAGAAGCTTACTGATCAATGATGAGACGATTTTTCCTCGTCTGTACCAAAATCGATTGACATAATTGCCCACATCTGGATAAATGGAAAACCAACAGCGTTTACTAAATAGAAAATAAAATTGTTAAAATGTTAATGTTCTTCAACAGCTACAATTATATCAGTATCGGTCTACCATACTTAAATGTCATACAGTTATAATTATATTCATGTGTCCAGATTCATGACAGCCACTTTATCTGTTATGAAAAAAATATAAACATATTTTTTTAAATCTCTGCCATTACATTTCTAGTATTCAAATTAAAGTTGGGAAAGTTTATTCAATTCTGAGTAAAGTATACCAGGTTCGAACCTGCATTCGAGCTGTGGCGTTGCAGGGTGAAGAAATAATAACAAGTTCATTGGAAAGGAAAAAGTCAGACACGTGGTCCGAAAAAAATTTCATTCACTTTATCTAAATATCAATCTTAATCTATTAATATCTATCTAATTTAGTCTGTTTCTATCTATCTATCTATCTATCCATCTATCTCTCCCTGTTTCTATCAATCATTTTTTTTATATCTGTCGATCTATCTTAGTCTGTTTTATATATATATATATATATATATATATATATATATATATATATATATATATGCTCATATCTATCTATCTATCTCACTTTGTTAATTTCTATCCATCTAAAGTTATATAATCAAAACAATGTTTCACTCTCCCTCCTCTCAAATAAAGAAAATATAAAGTATTTTTTAAGAAAATGCTAAATTGTAGCCCGCTTTTAAATAGAGGTAGTTTTGCTACCCCCGAGATTAACTCTTTCTTTGCCCTCTTTTTTTTTTAAATGTACAACTCTCGCGTGTAATCGTTTCTCACACCCACCGTGAGAGTTCCCGTGATTGACCCATAAGCACTCGGTCAAATAGCCACGCACCAGATTCACTGGTTGTGGAAGGTCACCGCAACCGAGAGTTGTTTCGAAAAAAGGGAATGACGTCTCATGTGTTCAAATATGAAATTTTAAAGTTCTAGAAACGATTCCCCAAATCTTAACCAAGTACAGCAATCAAGACCTTCAAGAATACCTTCTATAAAGTTTCATATAGGATGTGATATTAAAAACACAACCCTAATAAAAAGAGGGAACTTAGCTGCGAATAGATTAATCACATTTATGACGTGTGCCTACGTACGCATGTGTGTGTATGTGTGTGGGGTATCTTATGGTATGACAATACTTTTGGGGTTAGTTAATACCGAAGTCAACCAACTTTGTAAGCATTTGCATGATTTCAAGTAACTAATGATCATTATTTGGTTTTATGGCATATCAACGATTGTAGGTTATTTAATGCCAAATCTGGTTTATACATATATATTTGATATACATGATTTATAAATATATATGATTTATAAACATAAATCAACAAAGTTAAAAAGTCCCAAGTATTGCTATGTATCAACAAAAATTTCATTAAACAACAGTCATTTGTTTACACACAGTTAAACTATCAATCAGTTCTATTTCTAACAACTCAATTTAGCACAAGTCAACAAAGTTTAATGGTTCCAAATATAACTATGAATCACAAGTAATTCACTTAAACCTCTGCCATTTGTTTACACTCAATAAATGATCAAACAGTTTTATTTCAAGCAATTCAATTTAGCGTAAGTCAACAACATTAAATGGTTCCAAATATTGCTATATATCACTGCCAATTCAATTAAACCTCAGTCATTTGTTTACACACAATTGAATGATAAAAAGTTCTATTTCAAGCAATTCAATATAACATACGCCACTTGTTTGCACTCGGGTTAAATGTAAATCACTTCTATTTGACATATAGATAGGTCCCTATCAGGGCGCTACCACTCCGGGTCAGAGTTGACCTGAGATAAATGGCAATGAAGAGGTACTCTGCATTCCCCAAAGCTCCAGGGCTACTGGAGCCTCAAGATCAGATTGTTTAATCTCATATGCAGGACACTCATTGTAGAGGTTGTCTTACCCCTCTACAGAGGTGCAGTCGGTGTATTCTACAGCCCCAGCCAAAGTAAGCTGATTTATATTATATATGAATACTCGATAAATAGAATTATTAATGTTAGATAGCAATACTTGAAACCATTTAACTGTGTGCAATCAACTGAGCTCTAAAAATTCATTTAAAAATAAAGTTACCTACAAACTATTTGCATACAAATTATGTACAGGGTGTCTCAAAATGGATACGACCCATTAATATGATAATTCATATTGCATCAAGTCACTTTCATCTGAGTCTGAAAAGGCAATCATATCACTTCAAAAAGGTCAAACCAGATGACAAGGGCAGAAATTGATTGATTTTATCCCGTGCACGGAGGGACTTTTTCGAGCTCCTTCCGATAGAATCTCTCACTTCATCCACATTGTCAGGATATCTTGCAGTCAACTTCTGGCCAGATCTGGGATTTTATGCCTTCTTGTTGAAGTTGTTTACAGACCCTGTGGCTTGAAATTTGTGTACCCAACGATGAATTTGGCTTTTCTGGGGATAATTGTTAAGTTAAACTTCCTGCGAAATTCTGCTTGCACGGTTTTGAATGATTTTGTCTCCAAATATGTTGTGACACAAAATATCCCCCCCTTGTCCAAGGCATTGTGATCAAGGATTGATAGTTGTTATGGCATACTATTTTCAAATATGAAACAAAAAGAACACAATATTATTAGTAGTAGAGTTATTAGCAACCACATGGGTCCCATGTATATTGAAGGGTTGGTTGTGTTTTATGGCATATCAACCTTTGTAGGTTATTTAACGCCAAATCCATTTTTATGTAAATAATCAGTTATATTTCAAACATTTCAGTTTAACATAAGTACTCAGTTTAATTGTCAAAACTTTTCTATTTCAAACTATTCAGTTTATTCAAACAGTTCTAATTCAGCTAATTCAGTTTAGCGTAAGTACAGATTTTGTTTACACAGTAAAATGTCAAAACAGGTCTATATATAACAATTCAGTTTAGTGTAAGTACAGTTTCAATGTAAAAAACGGTTCAATTTCATACAATTCAGTTTAGCATAAGCACACAGTTTAAATGTAAGTACAGTTTAATTGTCAAAAACATTTCTATCAGGTGCTACCACACGGAGACAGTGTGGCAATGAAGGGGTACTCTGTATTCCCCAAAGTCCCAGCATTACTAGGACCTCACTATCAGATTGTTCAGTGTCATTTTCAGGACACTCATGGGGGGGGTCTTACTCCTCTGCAGATGTGCAGTCGGTGTATTCTACAGCCCCAGCCGACTGGGCAACATGTATATTGAGACACTTTGCATATATATATATATATATATATATATATATATATATATATATATATATATATATGTGTGTGTGTGTGTGTGTGTGTGTGTGTGTGTATGTGTGTGTGTGTAAACAGGATTTAGAATCAAATAACTCAAAAGGGTTGATATGCCATAAAACACCAAAAAATCAATAATGTGCGTGTATGCTTGTGTGTATGGGTGTGTTTGCTTGTGTGTGAATGTGTGAGTATATATATATATATATATATATATATATATATATATATTACACGTAAATAAATGTTGCAATGTATGTTTATATGTGTTAGTAAAAGTACATATGTGATAGATACAGAGAGAGAGAAAAAAATGAAGAGACTGATATATATAGAGAGAGTGAGATAGAAATGAAGAGACTAAGATAGATAGATAGATAGATAGATAGATAGATATGAACGGAGTGGAATGGATAAGTCCAACGATTTTCTTTCTTTCTTTTGGTTGAAGACGAAGTTTGTTTGTTTTCTTCTTCTGAGAAAACTATTTCGTCCGCAAATCATCAAAGACAGTAAAAAAAAAAACAACAACAAAATCCACCCCACCCCCGCCAAACAAAAGAAAATAGAACTTAAAATACAACAACAAAATTAAAAAGCATGAACCAACCAAACATTCCAACCAAACGCCAACACAGGCACAAATCTTTCGACTTGGGGGTCTGCTTGTTCACGTGGGAAACTCTTCAACGAACCCAGCCGCCAATATCAGGATCGCCGGTTCGCGTCATGCTTGAAGTACCATGGCGATTTTTTTTCCACCTGAATACGCAATGAACGCAGCCAATCGCGCAATAAAACAAACAGTAACTTTCCTTGGACCGGATGGCTTGATGCTAAAAGACATAAATGTTTGGCTTACAGAGAAAGATGGCTGAGACACCACACGTAACGCTTCTTGGAGAAATAGGCAGTCTTAGGCATGTGATCATTACATACCAAATACTAGGATGGCGAGGCTTGTCAGGAATATATGTTTCACACATATAGCTCTTCTCATAGCCGATAACGTATATGTAAAAAGAATTACGAAAAAATTCCTTCGCTTACACAGACAATGACGATAGCTCTGGAGTAAGATACCCAACTGATGTAAAGTCGGCTGGATTTCGATCTCAGTTTGAAACATCTCGCGGGTCTAACCATAGTGAAGAATTGTGAGACAACGAAACAGTCTGCCTGTCGATGACAATATATATATATATATATATATATATATATATATATATATATATATATATATATATACTTCAAATATAAAATGATATAGTAAGAAAATAAGATGCAAAATTACGACTCAGTGTTTCACATTATCGATCTTCAGGCGGGCTTGTATTAAACACGTCAAATTTCTGTTAGATTCCTGTACTCTTTTTGAGTCCAACACTCTGAGTCACGTTGCTCAATCAGGCATCAAATTACAAAGTAAATATTTACTTTCACGGTGGAATTTAGCAACCAACTCTGATCTCTTACTTAGCAAATTATTCGAATCCGAAAACCAATATATATATATATATATATATATATATATATATATATATATATATATATATGTGTGTGTGTGTGTGTGTGTGCGTGTGTGTGGGTGTGTATGTGTGTGTGAGAGAGAGAGTGCATGTGTGTGTCTATGTGTGTGTGTGTTGGTAATATTACCCATAGATAACAAATTGTTATATCAAGCTAACTTGGCCTCAAAACCATGAATAAATGTTTGAATCTTTCACTTAATATCATTGAATGTTGAAGGAATATTTTTTAGTCTAGCATAACCAAAAGTTAGAGGTCGTTCATAACACGCTATATATGATAAAATCATCGTTTAAAGTTACAAATTAGAGGTTGTTCGTAAGATGAAGTCTTTTATTATTCGAGAATATACGACGGTCGTTCAAAAAGTTCTAAGCCTCAGCCAGAAAGAAGAGCCTAGAAAAACATTTTTCGTGTGACAACAATATACCATTTGTGAATTGAATTACCATGACCAGAAAATCCGGAGAACACCAACGCACGACATACGGAAACACTGGACAACTATTTCGCCCTTATTAGATCTCATCAGTAGAGTATACCGTGATCTCTACCACTGGAGATCGAACCAGTGACCACCGAGCCGAAACTCTACAACTGAGTCAACAATCCATATCGTACACAAGTGACGCCAAACTAACTAGTTGTGCTAATTGCGCGTAAGTCGTGCGTAAGTGTTCTCCAGATTTTCTGGTCATGGTAAATCAATTCACAATATAATTCCTCTACTAAAAAAAGAAAAAAATATATAAATATACCACTTCTTATAAAACTAGAAAAGCTAATTACGACTTCTTGGCTTAATGGCATATCAACCTTTGTAGGTTATTTAATGCCAAACCCATTCTCCTAGAAGAACAGTAGTGGTACTATTTAACCCATAGCTCGGAGGATAAGGGGGTTCATACCTTTTCCAAGGGTATTTGCCCGAACGTGATAATAGCGCGACTGGAGTACGAACTCGCTTACTACGATTCCGCAGTCCATCGCTTTAACCATTACACCACGAGGACACCCCCTCGCTAATTCCGATTTTTGTTAGCTTTATCAGAAGTGGTGGTGTGTGGCTACAATTAAAATGTTCAGCGTCACCTCTTCTTTTAGGCAAGATTTAGAACCTTTTCAATAAATGAATAAAACGCGTATATATATATATGTGTGTGTGTGTGTGTGTGTGTGTGTGTGTGTGTGTGTAGAATGCCTAAAGAAGCAGAAACTAACTACTTAGGTTTTACTTACCGGATCATCAGGATAATCCTGACTAAATGGGTGGGCTCAGACGATATTTTATTAATAAAGCAGCCACCAGAAAGAACAAAAAATTAGCATAAAGGAAAAACGTTTTTCTCTATTTAGTGTATTGAGCACTTTTACGTATTAGCTAAGGTAACTCTGTCGGTGTTTTTTTCTTTTGGCTAGACATTGCGATGCTGGTTGACTTTTTTCAAGCAGAACTTTTTTTCGTTTTTTTTTTTTTTATTTACAAATTGTATTATCTGATTTTTGGTCAGAATGGGTTTCCATCCCGTTCTTTATCATGCCATTCTTCTTCATATTTGTCAGAATCGCTTGACGACTTCATCTGTACATCTTCGTTGAAGTAGTCTGAGTAGTCGTTTCCCGTCCCCCGGATACCGCTCGATAACTGCTTGGGTTCATCTGTTGGTTGTGAACACTGTGATGCGTACAGCCCTGGCTGGACTTCTACTTTCGGTACTTCATGATCACGTTCTTCATTCCACTCCCCTCAAATTTTCTCGCTTTGGATGTGTTAACGTTACAATATTCCCAGCATGTATCATTGTGCTTAAAAGTGCAGGCAAATAAAAAAATATTTTTAATGTAACATGTTAAGCAATGCAATGCTTACAGGTATTCGTTCAAGCCAACGTCAATTTTATGTCTGAAGCGAATTATATGCACCACCCTGTCGGTTGGGGCTGTAGAATACACTAACTGTAACATCTGCAGAAGAGTAAGACCCCAACTCCCAATGAGTGTCCCGTGTATGACATTAAACTGCATCTGATCGCAAGCTTCCTAAACTGGAGCTTTGGGAATGTGGCATAGGAATATCTGTAATCATTTAACTATGTACAAACAAATAATTAATATTAAATAGAATTATTACTGTTAGATAGCAATACTTGAAACTATCTGTGTGCAAACAAAACGGTAATATTAGATAGAATTATTACGGTTTGATAGCAATATTTGTAGCCACATGTGTGCAAACAAATAATTAATATTAAATAGAATTATCACTTTTAAATAGAAATACTTGAAGACATCTGACTCTGTGCAAACAAATTATTAATATTTAATAGAATTATTAGTGTAAGACAGCAGTTCTGTGTACGGACAAATGAACTCTAACAACTCGTTTAAAAATAAAGTTGCCTACAAACTATTTGTTTACAAGTTTTATATATATATAGTCATCCACGGACAGATCTCTTTCGTTCAATCAAAACTCATCAGTGTGGCTAGACATACTAGAATCGCATAGCTGGGATCGAAACCGGGTTGACTCAAACGCCAATCCAAGACTCTACCCCTCAGCCACGAGGAAACCAGCAACAGCGAAGTAAATTTTAAACGGTTATGAATCACAATTACTATTGTTTACATACATCCGCTTAACGGCTACCGAGAGCTCAATTCATATGAAGAACCTTGCTAATGGCAACGCGACTACTTCATTCGCTAGAGAGCTCAACCCTACGGGGGTAGGGAAGCATATACATATATATTATGAAAATGTATTTTTTACAAGAAAACAAACGGACCATGTGTGGCACTTAATTTTGGCCTGAGTAAAAAAAGGGAGGAGTAATCCCAGATAATTAGGCGCCAAAAACTGCCTCCCACCATTTGTCAAAACTACTACTAAACTCTCATTACAAACTCGGTCATCGGACGGTCAAGGCAGACTCATTTCGTCACTCGCTTCTTGAACAGCCGATAAGTATTCAAACAGGTGGAAGATACTCGAGAAATTCAACTAAAAGTCAACCTAAACTCAACTTTTGCTGAAATTCAACCTAGTTAAACAAAAGATGAAAATTCAACTCGAGAATTTTGCTGAAAAACAACTTTACAGAGAACTCAACCGAATTTAACGATTGCTGAAACTTTTCAACGATAACACAAAAAATACTTAAATTCAAAGAATTTTGTTTTCTGGACTCTCTCTCTCTCTCTCTCTCTCTCTCTCTCTCTCTCTCTCTCTCTCTCTCAGATGTACTCCCGCAAATTACACCAAAATTTGCAACGCTTTGTCCTTTCCATCTTTTTTTTCTTGTTTTTTTTTATATAAAATTCCTTTCTAAAACTGTTGTCTGTTTTATTTTTTTGAATTAGTATCCGAACTAGAAAACTGCAGAACTTACTATTTAAAATTACACTCTAAAGCTTTCTAAAAACATTGTCCCTGTATATTACAATTTGAAACTACTAAATTTCTTTTATATAGCAAATTTTGTTATTAATTTCTTTTAATATATATATATATATATATATATATATATATAAACAGGGTTTGGCATTAAATAACTCACAAGGGTTCATTTATTATCATTAAATGTTACTTTTAAAACGTTGATGGCTTCCTTGAAACGTGGGTCCTAATAGTTATCTCCCATTCCTCTTAGGAATTTTCCAACTATAACTATCACTCCTTCTCATCGTCTTCGTCATCGTCATTTTCTTTGGTAATGATAAAAAGAAAAAGAAAGAAAAGGTAATTCGTGCATGTAGAAGACTCAAAGATCGTTTTGACATTGTATCTATATTGTAAATTTTTGTTGATAAGACCATCTACAAAAATGAAATTTTAAAACCATAGATAATCAATATCAAATTTCAAATTTGACAGTGTTCGCCAATGGTCCGGGAGACCGGGGTTCAATCTCTGGTCGAGTCATACCAAAGACTTTAAAAATGGTACTTGATGCCTCCTTGCAAAACACTCAGCATTATAAGGTAAGGGTCAAAGATAAAGTGGAGCAATCCAGGGAATGTAGTAGTGCCCCCCCTATACCTCAGTGTAGTAGCTATTGAAAAGGGAGCCTTTGGATCACCCTTTACTTACTTATATTTATGTACTGACCCAACCCCAGAGAAAGAGTTGCTCCGGCGTAGCAGTTAACATACTTGACAGCAACATCGTATTACGCTAATTTGAACACCAGTCACGCTATTAGGTTCACTTTTGGACTAATGTCCTTAGGAAAGGTATGAAATCCTCCCCCAACTACAAGGTGCCTTCAATAAGTTTCCAGACTTTTTTGTACAGGCATTTAAAATTGTCGTAGACTCTTAAAAATTCAATATGTTATCGCTATACATCTTATGAGATGACTGACCAATTTTTATGATTTCAGCTTCAAATGAACAGCTACAGCAGCAATTGAAATACACCCTACTAAAGCCCGATTATCACAGCTGCTGAATTTCAAAAATGCAATATGGACGTGAGGACACTTTAGAAGAACGATATGCAATAAAATTCTTTTTTTAAACTTGGAAAAAAATGCCACAGAAACGTATGGAATGCTTTAGACTACTTTTGGAGCATCTTGCATGAATCGAGCATCAGTTTTTGAGTGGCATAAGAGATTCAAGGAAGGCAGGGAGTCTGTGAGAGATGATGAGAGGTGTGGGCAGAGTAAGGAAGTCAATACACCAGAGTTGATTGGCCAAATAAAGAATTTCATAGATAAGGACCGTCGTGCGTCTATAGAGACGATAAGTGCTCAGTTTGATGTCAGCGTGGGAACTATACACAATTATTCGCGAGGAACTGAAGATGCAGAAGATTTGCTCGAAGTTTGTCCCAAGGGCGCTCAGAAAAGATCAGAAAGAAAGACGTTGTCATGACAGCAGGGAGATGTTCGAGCTGATCAATTCAGATCCCGCACTTCTTGATGCTCTGGTGACCTGCGATGAAAGCTGGATCTACTGCTATGACCTAGAGACCAAGAGACAGAGTTCCCAGTGGATGCAGGCTGGCTCTCCCAGACCCAAGAGGGCCAGACAGAGCAAATCCAGCCACAAACTTTTGATGATCCCTTTTTTTGACAGCACTGGCATGATCTACATGCGCTGGGTTCCCACTGGACAGACAGTCAACAAGGAATACTATGTTGAGGTTTTAAGGTAGTTCAGGAAGAGATTCCGTCGGAAGAGGCCAGCACTCTTCAAATCGGGTCAGTGGCATTTTCACCAGGACAATGCACCAGTCTACAACTCCATCCTTGTCACAGACTATTTGTCCAAGATGGGCATCAAGACAGTTCCTCACCCTCCTTATAGTCCAGACCTTGCTCCCTGTGACTTTTGCTTATTCCCTAAGCTCAAGGAAAAACTTAGAGGCTGTCGTTATGTGACAATTGAGGAGATGAAAGAGGCTGTGACGAAGGTCACTGACACGCTCACGCAAGAAGACGTTCGTGTGGCCTTCCAGAAGTTGTTGGAACGGTACAGCAAGTGCATTGCAGCCGGAGGAGATTACTCGAAGGGGACTAAAGTTTCATGTGTGTACTATCAATAAAAGTGCCCATGCGAAAGAAGTCCGGAAATTAGCCTTGTATGTATTAAATAGTACCACTACTGTTCTTCCACAAGGATGACTTTGGTATTAGATAAACCATGAAGGTTGATATGCCGTTATAGAAAGAAGTAAAAAAAAAAACAGGTCAATTTTAAGTGGAGTAAAAGTAAACTTGGCGACCATAGTCGAGGATGACCCGAAGGGTCCATTTTCGATAGCTTACTACACCAATGTGTAGGGGAGGGCGCTACGCCTTTCCCTGGATTGCTCCACTTTACCCTTGATACGTACCTTATAGTACTGAGTGTTAAGCAAGGAGGCAACAAGTACCATTTTTTAAGTCTTTGGTGTGACTCGACCTGGGAACCCAGGTCTCCCGGACCATTGGCGAACACTCTAACCACTAGGCCAATGTCCGGTAATGTGGAGTAAAGTTGGTTTAAATTCAGAGTTTTCCTTCTGGTTGCTTAAGAAAGTATCATTTTTTTAATGTAGAATGCTAAAGAAAATAATACATAAGAAAATCTTATCATTTAAACGCAGAATATTTAGGAAAGTGCTATTTTAACGTTGAATACTTAAGAAAATATTGAATCAATGCAGAATAGTTGAGAAAAACTATATAAAAATTTTATAAACGAAATTCTTTGTTTCTATTACATATTTTTTTCAAAATAGACTCGTAATGAAAAATCTCTGCCCATCTTAACTTGATTGGTCCTGTCCAATATCAAAACAGAAAAGCATTATTTGCGAGTTATCTTATTGCTTTCTTTTCAGAAATCTTTCTCCAACTCAGGCAATTTGGGACGCACAAGGAGTAAAGGTTATCGTCATAGGAATTGGAATCGACGACCCGAGTTCAAATCTTGGACAAGGCTGCCTTTCACTTTGCACTGGTGAAAAAGGCATGAATCCACTCATTTTCACTCTTCCGGAGTAGAACGAATAAGATTCTTTAGAATTGAAATAATAACACTTTCTTAAGTATTCTATAATGAAATAATATTTTCTTCAGTATTCTACAACAAAATAATGATACTTTCTTAAGTATTCTACAATAAAATAATGAAACTTTCTTAAGTATTCTATAATGAAATAATATTTTCTTCAGTATTCTACAACAAAATAATGATACTTTCTTAAGTATTCTACAATAAAATAATATTTTCTTAAGTATTCTACAATAAAATAATGATACTTTCTTAAGTATTCTACAATAAAATAAAATTTTCTTAAGTATTCTACAATAAAATAATGATACTTTCTTAAGTATTCTATAATGAAATAATATTTTCTTAAGTATTCTACAATAAAATAATGATACTTTCTTAAGTATTCTACAATAAAATAATATTTTCTTCAGTATTCTACAATAAAATAATGATACTTTCTTAAGTATTCTACAATAAAATAATATTTTCTTCAGTATTCTACAATAAAATAATAATTCAATTACCTCGACTTTTCTTTAATAACTGATTTGTAATAATAATTATCATCTTCATTAAGTAAATTTGATCTTTTGTCACCGACAATGTTGGGAAAATTTACTAATAATGAGTGAATACAATAGAATAACCCACAGCAATACTCGAAGGTGCACCATTTCAAGATGTAATGGTTGTAACAGTCTTGCAGATCTCTTATTAGAGAGTTAATCTTTCTGCCAATTTTTGGCCGCCTCATGTGATTCAGTGGTTTGCAAGCTACACTACCAAAGCATTGTTAGGGAATTCGAATCGCACCAGGTGCTCCATAATTTTGGCCTTGTACTAAAACTAATCCAAACTTATAAAATAAAAACAGAAGCGCCGGAACTTGCTGACAAAAAGTATCGCTATTTCTTCTGGGGATCTTATAGAAGTGCCATTCCAATGCATTAACCATTGTGCTATCGACCGGAACTGTGCACGTGACGCATTGAGTTGTGTAGGGGTGTAGGGCTGCTCAAAATGGAGGCACTCGAAACGGACGCTAATTGAGTAAAAAAACGAAGCAGCCAGTCTTCAAAGTAGTTTTTGTTATTAGAGTCGACTAAACAAAGCAAGAAGCCAGTAAAGGGGAAATAACTCTGCAGCAGCTTAAATAATTACTTCCAGTGTTTTAATTGATCGTAACTACAAAGCGAAACCCATCCTCTACTCTGTACCCTATCCGATAATTTCTACTCTCTCTCTCTCTCTCTCTCTCTCTCTCTCTCTCTCTCTCTCTCTCTCTCTCTCTCTCTGGAGAAAAAGGATTTTTAGGCATAGCCTCGAACCAAAGTACAGAGCTCCTCAAGAATGCTTAATAAGTACTTCCTTTTTCAAGTACTGATCTCTCTCTCTCTCTCTCTCTCTCTCTCTCTCTCTCTCTCTCTCTCTCTCTCTCTCTTTCTCTGATCTGATCTGAAGAATTTTAGAGTATAATCTCGGACCGAAGTATGAAACCCTTTCTGAAAAATAGTACCTCCTCAAAATACAAAGCCCGCTCTATCTATCTATCTATCTATCTATCTATCTCTAAAAACGTTTTTTAAGTGATCTCTACTCCAAGTAGAAGTTAGGATATCGTATATAGTATCAACGCTGCTTGGCATCTGTCAGTTTCTCACTTATGCGTTCATCAAACCAAGGCCTCATTAACGCAGAGAACATTAATACATAGACTCAATCAATCGTACTGAGCACTCTTTATTTATAAATATTGCGAAAGATCGTCAATATATATATATATATATATATATATATGGGGAGGTTACTTAAACATTCCACGCCACGGACAAGATACAACACAAGATCAGGTTTAAAGGGAAGTACATTAGATTTAAATTAAGAGTTTTCCTTCTCTTAAGTTGGTTGTCAAACTATTGCTAAAGAGCCCGTCTGGTCTACTATTTGCTCATAGCTGACGTTCAAAAGGAATATATTCATGCTTCTCTGGGGAAAACTCCTCCAGGAGGTGAAACGTAAATAGCTTCGTTCATATATACGAGGATCATTAAATAAGTTTCTAGACTTTTTTCGTATGGGCACTTTTATTGATAGTACACACATGAAACTATACTCCCCTTCGAAGTAATCTCCTCCGGCTTGTAATGCACGTGTAACGTTCCAACAACTTCTGGAAGGCCCCATCGAAGTCCTCTTGGGTCAGCATGTCAATGACCTTCGTCACAGCCTCTTTCATCTCCTCAATTGTCTCATAACGACAGCCTCTGAGCTTAGAGAATAACCAAAAGTCACAGGGAGCAAGGTCTCGACGAGGGGGAGGCTGAGGAACTTTCTTGGTGCCCATCTTGATCAAATAGTCTGTGATAAGGATGGAGTTAAGGACTGGTACATTGTCCTGGGGTAAAGGCCATTGACCCGATTTGAAGAGTGCTGGTCTCTTCCGACCGAATCTCTTCCTAAACTCCTTTAAAACCTCAACATAGTAACCCTAACCCTAACCGTTTGGCCAATCAGCTCTGGTGTATTGATTTCCTTACTCCTCCCACACCTCTCATCATCCCTCACAAACTCTCTGCCTTCCTTTCTTGAATCTCTTATGCCACTCAAAAACTGATGTTCGATTCCTGCAAGATGCTCCAAAAGCAGTCTGAAGCATTCCATACGTTTCTGTGGCCTTTTTTTTGCAAGTTTAAAACAGAATTTTATTGCATATCGTTCTTCTAAAGTGTCAGATTGTATTTTTGAAATTCACCAGCTGTGACAATCAGGCTTTAGTAGGGTGTCTGTTCATTTGCACGTGAAATCATAAAAATTGGTGGGTCATCTCATCAGATGTATAGCAATAACATATTGAATTTTTAAGAGTCTACGACGATTTTAAATGCCTGTACAAAAAAGTCTGGAAACTTATTGAAGGCACCACGTATATACATAAACAGAGAGGAAGTAGGGAGAGAGAATATATATATATATATATATATGTTGTTGGCAGACCGTAGTCGAGGGCGGCCCGAAGGTTTCCTTTTCAATAGCTACTACACCGACTTATCGGAGAGGGCGCTACTACTTTCCCTGGATTGCTCCACTTACCCTATAATGCTGAGTGTTAAGCAAGGAGGCATCAAGTGTCATTTTTTGAGTCTTTGGTATGACTCGACCAAGGATTGAACCCAGGTCTCGTGGACCATTGGCGAAAACTCAAACCATTATCCCAATGGACCGGTAAAAAAAATAATCAATTAGGTTTAATTTGGTTATTACACCTCAATAAAAACTAAATGACTTGAATTCAGTTTTCCTTAAGTAAAGCAATATAAAGGCAGTATAAACATTCTAAAACTTCTAGTGGTATCGTGGTATCGTGGCTAATGTGCTGGACTTCAAATTCATTGTAAATGAGTTCGAACTCCGGACGCGCTATTACGTTCACTTTCGGGCAAATACCCTTGGGAAAGGTATGAACCCCCTTATCCTTCCAGCTATGGGTTAAATAGTACCACTACTGTTCTTCTAGGAGAATGGCTTTGGCATTAAATAACCTATAAAGGTTGATATGCCATTAAACAAAGAAATCAAACGATGGTAAAACAGTAGAAGAATAAAAGAATTCTCTCCAACGTGATCAGGGCATATTTACGTATTTTGTAATATTTATAAGTAATATAATTAATTATGCGCAATGTAACAGTATATAGTACTGAAGAAACTTTGATTCGTGAAGGTATAAATTGAAGAGATGGTCTTTTTCTGTAAAAATGGTGGGAGCAGTCAAGATAGATAGATAGATATACTGATCTCAGTCTATACATATCAATTTATTCTGGTTATAAATCTCGTTGTAATTTCGGTGGAGAAAAAAGTTCGGGGGACTCCCAATGGTGTTGTGACAACTTAGACCTTTCCATCTCCATTGGCGCTTTTACGAGGTGCATAAGATAACTTTCCAGACTTTTTTCGTATGGGCACTTTTATTGATAGTACACACATGAAACTCTCGTCCCCTTCGAAGTAATCTCCTCCGGATGCAATCCACTTGTTCTATAGTTCCAACAACTTCTGGAAGGCCCCATCAAAGTCCTCTTGTGTGAGCGTGTCAATGACCTTCGTCACAGCCTCTTTTATCTCCTCAATTGTCTCATAACGACAGCCTCTGGGCTTAGGGAATAACCAAAAGTCACAGGGAGCAAGGTCTCGACGAGAGGGAGGCTGAGGAGCCGTCTTGATGCCCATCTTGGTCAAATAGTCTGTGACAAGGATGGAGTTGTGGACAGGTGTATTGTCCTGGTGGAAATGCCACAGACCCAATTTGAAGAGTGCTGGTCTCTTCCGTCCGAATATCTTCCTAAACTCCCTTAAAACCTCAACATAATAACCCTAACCCTAACCGTTTGGCCAATCAGCTCTGGTGTATTGATTTCCTTACTCCTCCCACACCTCTCATCATCCCTCACAGACGCTCTGCCTTCTTTCCTTGAATCTCTTATGCCACTCAAAAACTGATGTTCGATTCATGCAAGATGCTCCAAAAGCAGTCTGAAGCATTCTATACGTTTCTGTGGCGGCATTTTTTGCAAGTTTAAAACAGAATTTTATTGCATATCGTTCTTCTAAAGTGTCAGATTGCATTTTTGAAATTCACCAGCTGTGACAATCAGGCTTTAGTAGGATGTATTCCAATTGCTGCTGTAGCTGTTCATTTGAATTTGAAATCATAAAAATTGGCCATTCATCTCATAAGATGTATAGCAATAACATACTGAATTTTCAAGAGTCTACGACTACTTTAAATGCCCATACGAATAAAATCTGGAAACTTATCGTATGCATCTCGTACGTTCACTTTCGAACTAATAACCTGGTAAAAGTTATAAACATCCTTATGCGCCCCTTAGCTATTGGGGATTAAATAGCACCATTCCTGTTCTTCTACGATGATGGTTTTAGCATTAGATAACCCAAGAAGTTTTATATGCCATTAAACAAAGAAACCAAACTCAGAAAAGCTGCAGATTCGATTCTTCCATGACAAAAAGATTAATTATTGAATAGACACAATGAATCAACACACAAAGGTCTTCATAATTTAAAAATTTTTGCTTATGAATTTAGCTCTTGACGAGGTCTTCAACCTGTTTAGTCAACATCTCCTCTTTGGGTTATTTCGGTTTGGTCTAGTTTCTTTGTTTGACCCATTGATGGTACCCAACAGGTACTACCACTCCGAGTCAAAGTGGAACTGAGAGTTATGGCAATCAAGGAGTTCTTCGCTTTCCCCAGATCTCCATGACAGGAGCTTCACCATCAGATGAATATCATATCCAGCACACTCGTTGTGAGGTCTTACCCTTCAGCAGAGATGCAGTCGGCGTATTCAAATGCCCCAGTCGACTAGACAGCCAAGCTGGAGAGTAGCACTCGGAGAGTATCTGGCGAACTAGGCATCTCACAGTCCAGTTTTAATGACCTACTATTTAATAATCTTTGTATTATACATTGACTTTACAACCAATAAAAATGTTTAGGAAAAAATGAAATTTCTTTTCTTCTTCCTCCTTCCTCTGCCCACTTCCGCTCTTGTACTGTGTGTTGTGACTGATTTTATTGTTTTGAGCCAGGAATTTCTAGTGTTCATTCTTCATTCTATCGACCATTTCTTCCTAATAAAGTTTCATCTGACGATTGTGTCTTCTTACGTGTATGGAAGATAATTGAAACTGGGAGTTATGAAAAAATTGGTAGAATGTGAAATATTTGGTCTTTTGATTTTTATACTCAACTGCTGGCCAGTATTTGAGCACTTCGTGATTTACCAAGCGCTTTTTAGATGATTGTTTATTCTGATTTGTTTACTACACACACACACACACACACACTTGTTTACTACACCCACACAGACACACTTGCCCAGTCGGCTGGGACTATGAATACACCGCTGGATCTCAGCAGAGATGTTAGACCCCGCTAACGTGTGTCCTTGGTATGACACTAAACAATCTGATGGTGAGCCACCAATATTGGAGATATGGAGAAAGTTGAGTACCCCTTTTATTATTAAGGGTTTTCGGACTATTGTCTTCATCTTTATTGCTATTTCCACACCGTTTCGGCCGATATGTCCCCGGCCTTCTTCAGGTGTTTGTCGAACTCGGGAACCTTCACGGAACTTCGAACTACGTCTTTTATTGAATCCACGGGGGTCGCCTGTTCTGATTCCGTTAGCCATAACCGGGTACAAGTGTTAAGTATTGTTACTGTATTGTTACTCGCTTGCAGTCAGGATTGAACCTGCAACCTCCAGATGATTGTCTCCTTAGAAACTTAGGAAACCAACGCCTATAACCGTTATGCTATGTGTCCCTTCATTGTCATTACTCCCAGGTCCACTCTGACTAGGAGTGGTAGCACCAGATAGGGTCCTATCTATGGGTCACATTGAACTGTTCGACGTTTAAACTGTGTGCAAACAAATGGCTTCAGTTGAATTGAATTGTTTAGAATAGAACACTTTGACCATCTAACTTTGTATTAAAATGTCTGCATTGAATTTTTAGTAACAGGTATCAATACTTGGAACTATTCAACTGTGTGCAAACAAATGACTAAAGTTGACTAGAATAGTGTTAAAAAGCAATACTTGAAACACTGTAATTGTGCCTAAATTGAAATATTAGTTTAACATAGTAATAACTGGAACCATTTGACTGTGTGTTAATAATATTTACCAACCCCTCCGCTCGGGCAGGATATAACACAAGGTCAATTTTTAAGCGGAGTTTAACAGGTTTGAATTCAGAGTTTTCCTTCTTCTAGAATAGTTGCCTCACCAAGGCTGAAGAACCTAGTCTGCCCTACTATTTACTCATAGCTGGAGGGAGAATAGTTGGATTCATACCTTTCCCAAGGGTATTAGTGCTATGTGAAATGCAATCAGTCTCGTTCAGGTTTTGAACTCGTGTCGCCGTGTCCATTTCCTATGAGGATAACCATTACACCACGGGCACCTCCACAGTGTTAATGAATGAATAGTGTTCCATTGAATGATTAATGTTACGTAGCAATACTTAAAACCACTTCACTGTGTGTAAACAAATGATTAATATTGAATAGAATTATTAGTAATAGATAGCAATAATTGAAACTATTTAACTGTGTAGAAACAATAACAATACGAGTGTGCATAGAAATTAGTTCTGACTCCTTTAAAAATGAATTTACCAACAAACTTACAAATCATATATGCATATCCATTTAAATGTGTGCAAACAAAAAACTGATGTTAAATTGTTACTGTTACATAGAAATAATTAAAACCATTTAACTGTGCGCTAACAAATGATTAATATTAAATAGAATTATTCGTATTAGATAGAAATACTTGAAACCATTTAACAGTGTGCAAAAACATGAGTTCAAGCTCGTTTAAAAATATGATCCATAAAATGTGTTTACAAACCATATTTTTAATATGTGTGAAGAAGATTTGGCATTAAATAACCTACAATGGTTGATATGCCACAAAACCAAACCAAACCAAACTCACACACAGGTACACGCACACA
Organism: Sepioteuthis lessoniana; assembly: GCA_963585895.1. Taxonomy (NCBI): domain Eukaryota; kingdom Metazoa; phylum Mollusca; class Cephalopoda; order Myopsida; family Loliginidae; genus Sepioteuthis; species Sepioteuthis lessoniana. The sequence continues at coordinate 55,365 of CAUZXS010006574.1, forward strand.
CACACACACACACACATATATATATATATATAGGTTTGTGTGTGTGTGTGTGAGTGTGATAACAACCCATCTTTTGCCTATTTAATTTGTTTTCTGAAGAATTAGACCTTCTTGATACACTTTAAAGCAAAAATGCACCAGACTTGGAATCACTGTAACTACAAAGTCCATTGCTTTTTCACTTTTTTGGCAGAGTCCAGGTACTTGTCCGAGAATGATATTACTATAAATTTTACATACATATATATAGTAACCCTAACCCTAACCCTTTCACCAATCAGCTCTGGTATATTGACTTCCTTATTCCTCCCTCACCTCTCATCATGCCTCACAGACTCCCTGCTTTCATTGAATCTCTTATGCCACTCAAAAACTGATGTTCGATTCATGCAAGATGGTCGAAAAGCAGTCTGAAGTATTCCATACGTTTCTGTGGCATTTTTTTTCAAGTTTATAACGGAATTGTATTGCATATCGTTCTTCTAAAGTGTCAGATTGCATTTTTGAAATTCACCAGCTGTGACAATCAGGCTTTAGTGGGGTGTATTCCAATTGCTGCTGTAGCTGTTCATTTGAAGCTGAAATCATAAAAATTGGTCATTCATCTCATAAGATGTATAGCAATAACATACTGAATTCTCAAGAGTCTACGACAATTTTAAATGCCAGTAAGAAAAAAGTCTGGAAACTTATTGAATTCACCATGTATATATATATATATATATATATATATTTCAGTCTATTCATTTTTCAATATGTCCATCGCTGTCTATTCACATCTATTTATCTAACTAGCTCACTCTCTCGGTATTCTTATATCTATCTACCTATCTATCCCGGTATTTTCTTTTTCCTCAAAGAATATCTGCTTCGTTTAAAGTTACCAAAAAGATCTTCAGTGAACATTTTAACATTTGTCTTTTTCTTCTTGCTCGACACAAAAACAAATCCTTTTTGAGAAAGATAATCAATCGAGAAAAATAGTTTTATAACAAGAATTAAAAACGAAAAAAAAAAAAACTTGCATAATCCAAGTCAACATTTAACATTTAACCCCAAGAAATCTGCTGTGAAACAAATGACTCTATCGTGGATGAGCTCAAAAGAGATTTTTCTTACCAACCAAGGCGAATTGTTTCTAAGCAATGTTGCAATGAGCAACTGACTCGTTTCAATTACTGACAAACAATTATAGAACTGACATAGAATGCCCATGCGACACATTCTACAAAGCGTTCACCTTTAGTTTTTCTCTGGAGGTGCCCGTGGCGTAGTCGTTATCGCCGTAGGAAATGAACACGGCGATACGAGTTCAAATCCTGGACGAGACTGATTGCATTTCACATAGCACTAATACCCTTGGGAAAGGTATGAATCCAATTATTCTCCCTCCAGCTATGGGTAAATAGTAGGACAGACTAGGTTCTTCAGCCTTGGTTAGGCAACTAGTCTAGGAGAAGGAAAACTCTGAACTCAAACCTGTTAAACTCCGCTTAAAAATTGACCTTGTGTCATATCCTGCCCGAGCGGAGGGGTTGGTAAATAGTACCTTTAGTTTTTCTCTCGTTTCTCTCGATGCAGCACTCGTTGTCTGGCCAGTGATTCGGAGAATACATCGAATCAAAACTTTTAATGAAGTAGTCACTTTCCACCTCCGGTTGACGGTGTACCTGATGTCCGGCTGTGTGATCGACAACAAAGCATCAACTGCGAGAACTCTCATGGTAGGTGCGAGAAACGTTCATACGAGGGTTAAAGATTTTTTAATAGTCCAGCAGTCAGTATCCGGAAGATGACAAGGAACGACTTAAATTTCGGGGCTAACGAAACCGACACCCCCCATTGGGGTGTACTGCAATTTGTTAATTCATCTTCCTTCATCAACTCGAAGATATCACTTCGCGTCTCTCTGTTTTTAATATTGGTCCAAAGGCGGGGATGAATGAGCAATGATAAAGTGAGAGGTATTTTTCTGTGACCACTTGTCTGCCTTTTTTTCTTTCCTATGACTTCGTTGCCATTTCCTCTTTCTAGGGTGTCGCAATCAAACTCTTTAACCACAGCACCATTGAGAATCCCTCAAATTTCTTTGAGAAGCCCTGTGTAGAAACCTAATTGTTTGTTTGCTTGGGTTTTATGGCATTTCAACCCTTGTAGGTTATTTAATACCACATCCATACGTTTATACGAATAAACAGTTCCATTTCAAACAATTCACTTTAGAATAAGTATAATATTTGTTTGCTTACAGTTAAATGTCAAATCAGTTCTATTTCAAACAATCCAGTTGAGCATAAATACAGTTTCAATGTCAAAACAGTTCTATTTCAAACAATTCATCCGGGTAATTCAATTTAGTATAAATACGCAGTTTAAATGTCAAAACACTCCCATCTCAACCAACTCAGTTTAGTTCTATTTCACCCATAAATAGGATCCTATCAAGTGCAACCACTCCGGGTTAAATTAAACCTGAGAGCGATGGCAATGAAGGGGTACTCCGCATTCCCCAAAGCTCCTGCATTACTGGATTGTTTAGTGTCATATCAGGACATTTGTCGGGGGTCTTACTCAACTGCAAAGATGCAGTCAGTGTATTCTGCAGCCCCAGCCGACTGGCCCATCAGTTATTCTTAAATGTAAAAACAGTTCTATTTCAAACATTTGACCCATAGATAGAACCCTATCAGATGCTACCACTCCGGGCCAGAGTGGACCTGGAGCGATGGCAATGAAGGATTACTCTGCATTCCCCAAAGCTTCAGCATTACTGGAACCTCACCATCAGATTGTTTAGTGTCAATTCAGGACATTCGTTGAGGAGTGGGGTCTTACCCACTCGGCAGAGAAGCAGTCGGTGTATTCTACTGTTTAGAAACCTGGGGAACATCTGATCATTTTACCGTATTAGTTACGCCCACTGTGTTTATTTTGTGACTAAAAAGTCTTTATGACAGTAATAGGCTTGAAATGATGTCTACCCTATTGAAATGATATCTAACCTATATAGATAACAATTCTTTGAATTAGGACAGTGGTTAACATTCTTAACTCCAACATCGTAGTAAGTGAGTTCGAACCTCAGTCGCACTATATTCACTATATTCACTTTCAGACTAATACCCTTGCAAAAGATATAAACCCACTTGTATTTCCCTAGTTATGGGTTAAATAGTATCACTGCAGTTTTTGTTTTTTTGTTTTTTTTACAAGGACGGTTTGGTATTTAATATCCCTTGGAGGTTGAAATGCCATTAAACAAAGAAACTAACCCAAACTACTGCTATGAATTTACATAAATTTGAATAAATTTACATAAATTTGAATAAATTTGGCACTTTGTTAAAAACGCTTGTAACTTTTTATCAAATGAATAAAAGAAAAAAAGAATTGATTTTTGATTATGCTTTCCCTGTTTTGTTTTATTTTTGTTTTCGTTTTTTATTATTGTTTTTAATAATAAAAACAAAACGGGAATTCTTCCAACCTGCGGTTTTGTCAGTACTGCAGTGTGGATGCACCACCTGGACGCTAACGAAATGCACAGAGAGAAAAATCTCAATGGGAACTACACAAGAATGCCACGTGTTCCTTAAAACAAGTCCTGGAAGTAGCACCTCACAAAATATCCACTGTACGACCACTTAACTCCCATCTCACAAGCCATCAAAATATGACGAGTAAGACATAGTGGAGATGTAAGAACGAAATCATAAGTGACACTCGCATATGGACGCGTACACATGGACACACCAGTGTTAGCCCACCAGCTAAATCTTATAGTCATCTATTCTTTGCGGACACTGGGTACCATCTAGAGGACTTTCCAACAGTGATGATATTTACAGCTAAGTGTTTTGCAAGATGCCTAAACAGATTTCAACCAAATACTTTTCGTGTAAATATTGCTAACGTTTTCTGTCCGGTCTTTCAAATAAACATATTAGCTTCATGCCTGGTACTCTAACATCTGCTTAATAATTACCAAGCTGTTACTGTCAATTTACTAACGTGGAATTTCCTGAACAACTCATCTTTTTAAAGTTTTACTCATTCTCTATCAGGCATCATTTTTCAAAAACAAAACTAAACAAAACAAAAAACTTCACTTGCGTTCAGTTGGTGCTGGTCTCATTAACAGACTCGCGTTCTTCCGGTTCGTTGCTTTGCTGTCTAGACCTCTTTCGACTCAGAAATTCCTTTCAGAAAACAAGATAAGCGGACTGGTGGCAGAGAGGTCTTGGTTTCTTTCCCAAGATGGAAAAAGCCAAACAAAATGAGACATTTCGAAAACACAAACCTGAAGTTTCAGCCTGGAAAAATTTGGATCGCCAAATTTACTGATCCCTAGATACTTAAGGAGGAACAGCTTTAAAGGGGGTAAGGAATGAAAGGAACGAATATGGAAGAAGGAAAAAAAGGAAGTAAAGAAAGAAAAAAGAAATGAAGCAGAGAGAAGAAGAAAAAACGAATACAAAAAGGAAAGCCCGGAAAAAGAAAGAAAAATAATGAAAAAAACCAAAAACAAATGAAGAAAGAAAAAAAGAAAAAGGAAAAAAGAAAAGAAACAAAAAATGAACGATAGAACGAACACAAACAAGAGAGAACAAAGAAAAGAAGAAAAGAAAGAAACGAACAACAGAAAGAAAGAAACAAACAAACAAATAATTAAAGAAAGAAAATAAGAAAAAAAGGAATTAAATAGAGGGAAAATGAGGAAAAGAAGAAATAAAGAAATATACAAACGATAGAAGAAAGGAAAAGGAAAGGGAAAAATGGAATTGAATTGAGGAAGAACAAAGTAAAGAAAAACGAAGTACTATAAACGGACGAACAAATAAATGAACGAAAGGAATTATGGGAGAAAAACGAATAAACAAAAAATGGAAGAATGAAAGAGGGTAAAAATTAGATGATGAAAGACTGAGAGGAAAGAACGAAGAAGAAAAAGAAGAAATAGAGGAAGAGTTACAGAAATGAAGGACAATTTTTATTAATAATTTCTATAAAAAACGAGGATCATTAAATAAGTTTCCAGACTTTTTTCGTATGGGCACTTTTATTGATAGTACACATGAAACTCTCGTCCCCTTCGAAGTAATCTCCTCCGGATGCAATGCACTTGTTCTACCGTTCCAACAACTTCTGGAAGGCCCCATCGAAGTCCTCTTGTGTCAGCATGTCAATGACCTTCGTCACAGCCTCTTTTACCTCCTCAATTGTCTCATAACGACAGCCTCTGAGCTTAGGGGAAAACCAAAAGTCATAGGGAGCAAGGTCTCGACTATAGGGAGGCTGAGGAACTGTGTTGATGTCCATCTTGGACAAATAGTATGTGACAAGGATGGAGTTGTGGACTGGTGCATTGTCCTGCTGGAAATGCCACTGACCCAATTTGAAGAGTGCTGGCCTCTTCCGTCCGAATCTCTTCCTGAACTCCCTTAAAACCTCAACGTAGTAACCCCAAACCTTTGGCCAATCAACTCTGGTGTATTTTCCTTACACCTCCCACACCTCTCATCATCCCTCACAGACTCCTTGCCTTCCTTGAATCTCTTATGCCACTCAAAAACGGATGCTCGATTCATGCAAGATGCTCTAAAAGCAGTCTGAAGCATTCCATACGTTTCTGTGGCATCATTTTTTCCAAGTTTAAAACAGAATTTTATTGCATATCGTTCTTCTAAAGTGTCCTGACGTCCAGATTGCGTTTTTGAAATTCAGCAGCTGTGACAATCAGGCTTTAGTAGGGTGTATTCCAATTGCTGCTGTAGCTGTTCATTTGAAGCTGAAATCATAAAAATTGGTCATTCATCTCATAAGATGTATAGCAATAACATACTGAATTTTCAAGAGTTTACGACAACTATAAATGCCCATAAAAAAAGTCTGGAAACTTATTGAATGCACCACGAATATCTATAGATAATTTTTACAATAAAAGCATGAATAAGATCTATTAGTATAATAGTTTCTAGCTTTCTTCGTTCCGACATATGGACGTTACGCTTATGTTTTATGTCCTTGTGCTTTCTTTTCGAAATGCCTTATAGTTATTTGGTTGGCTTAGCTTAGATACTGTGTAGGGAATAGAAAAATAAAGAAAAATTAAATTAAATTATAAATAATTAATAAAAATATGCAGAAACTCCCAGAAGCCCCAGACCGGAAGAGGTGTGATGCATGCGCAAAGATAAGCAAACATCCCGACAAAAGAAAGAATCTCGTTCTCTTTCAGCAGTGACCAGCGGAGTGACAACACCTAAATCTTTCTTGCTAGTGGTGGAAGGCGCCACGCATCCGTCTCAAGACAACGCATTGGCTAACCTTTCCACTAGTAGCTGCCACCTCTTTTACTTACGACCCACGACTAAAAACACCGAATAATGAACAGAATTACAATTAAGACACCATACAATGGATTTAATGATAACAAGTAAAAACACCGGATTTAGACAAATCTCCCAAAAGCGTCTAACACGTTATTAATGCGTTAAACACCAAATTTGGACACATATATACGCAAGAATGACTAACACATTTTAACACCTTGACTAGGAGATTCAACCATTTCATTTGTATTCAGGAAGAATTTCCTCGCCCACTGAATGTTGAACCCAGAAGTAAAGGCAAAATATAAAAGATATCTTCGTCTCTTATCTTCTACTATCTTCTTCTTTCATGTAATTCCTTTGTAGCTTTCATTGCCAAGAAGTTGAACCAGCAAGATAACGTGGGGTAAAAATAGAATAACCCAGAATGGAGTCAGATAGCAAACAATATCATAAATTACCTTCGAAACCCCATAACTGCAGCAAGACCACTAGTGTAGGTTACCGGGTAAAGATCGATCTCAGTACGTGTTTATTGAGCTCCCTGGAAAGTCTATTATTATAGCCTTTTCAGGGAGCTCAATAAACATTACTTCTTGACCAGACACACCTAATTGGTTGGCTGACCATATTGTATACATTCCAGTTATTTAATGTTTAGATGATGATGATAATGATGACCAAGATTATTATAATCGATAATGTTGTGGGATAGAATCAAGTGAGCTTTGGTATCGACGACATGAAGGTTTCTCTTCGCATATTTGTCGTCTCTGAGTAGCAATACTCATCATCATAATCATGTCATGCCGCTAGCACGGATATCACTGACCCTCTCTCGCCACTTCTCCCGATCATTCATCGCTTTTGGCAGGTCTTCAGGGCTACATCCCGTATCCTCACATAGCTGCTGTATGTATGTTCGAGCTGGTCGTCCTGCTTTTGCTTGGCCATAGACGGGGGTCCATTGGAGTACATCACTGATGAGTTCGTCCTTGCTTCTCCAGCAGTGTCCTGCGTGTCTGGTTCGTCTAACTTGTATAGTTTTCGAGATGGGAGGCAAGTGGCCGTATAATTGGTGTCTTGTGGGGTGTTGCCTCCAGGACTTGTTCAATATTGCTAACAACATTCTTGTGTAATTTCCGTCTAGCTTCTTCTTCAGCCGTTTAGTTAGCGTCCAAGTAGTGCATCCATATAGCAGTATCGATACCAATACTAACCGCCACAATTATTTGTGAATGAGGTACACACAATTCGAAGCCTTGTAGCAAAGGAAATGTATCATAGATTAACATTTCCTCGTGCCAAATAATATAAAACAATTCACAGCAATTTGATAATAAAACATTTATTACCTAACAACTTAATAGAATGGATACAAGGATTCCATAAAATACAAGGAGTAAATTATGGAGAGAAAGTCCTATCTTGTAGTTGAAGGGTTCTTTTATAGAATGAAAGTTGTAGGATAAAGACTTAGGTCAAAGCGTGGTACAGTGCTGATGCCGGTGTTTAAAAAATCTGCAAGGAGTGAAATAATAATAACTATTATGTGGTGAAAAAGACGAAACGATCAGTCACATAATTAGCGAATGGTTTAAATTAGCGCAAAGAGAGTACAAAACTAGACACGATTGGGTGGGGAAGGTGATCCACTGGGAATTGTGCAAGAAGTTTAAATTTGACCATTCGAACAAATAGTATATGCACAACCTCGAATCCGTTCTATAAAATGAGATGCACAAATTTCGTTGAGACTTTGAGATACAAACGGATCATCTAATCTCGGCCAGACGACCAGACCTATAGATATTCAACAAAAAAAAAAGAGAACTTGCCGAATAGTGAACTTTGGCATTCCAGCTTCGTTAAAACTGAAAGAAAGCGGAAAAAATAGATAAGTACCTAGACCTTGCTAGAAAATTGAAAAAATATGGAACATGAAAGTGACGGTGATACCAATTTTAATTAGTTGGCTCGGTACAGGGGATAGGTACAGGGACTGAAAAACTTGGAAATAAGATTATGAGTAGAGAAAATCCTAACTAAAGCTTTCTTGAGACCAACCAGAATATTAAGAAGAGTCCTGGAGACTTGAAGAGACTTGCTGCTACCCAGACTCCAGTAGAAAACTATAAGCTAATGCTTGTGTGAAAATAGTTGGTTGTTTGGGTCTGATAGCATATCAACCTTTGTAGGTTATTTAAGGCCTAATCTATTTCTATTCAAATAATTAGTTTAAAACAATTCAGTTTAGCATGAGTACACAGTTTGTCAAAAACATTTCTATTTCAAGCTATTCAGTTTAGTCAAATAGTTTTAATTAAATCAATTCAGTTTAGTATAAGAATAGATTTTGTTTACACACAATTAAATGTCAAAACAGTTCTATTTCGAGTAATTCAGTTTAGCTTAAGTATGAATTTTAGTTCTATTTAACACATAGATAGAACCCTATCAAGTGCTACCACTCCGGGCCAGAGTGGACCTGGGAACGATGGTAATGAAGAGGTACTCCGCATTCCCCAAGGCCCCAGCATTACCAGGACCTCACCATTAGATTGTTTAGTGTCATATCCAGTATACTCGTTGGGGGGGTCTTACCCCTCTGCAGAGGTGCAGTCGGTGTATTCTACAGCCCCCAGCCGACTGGGTAAGGGTGGATTTGAGTTATTATTCTTATCTAATACAAAAGATTTGTGCACGACAATAAGATTTCAAGAAGTTGCAATATCAATGTTTTTAGCGTCAATATATTAATGAAATTCAAAACTACAGGTGGAACGATAAAATTGTCTTCCTAAAAAAAAACAACACTACAGCTTTATTTTAAAACTTTTATTGAAAAAATCAATTCAGCTAACTTGATTATGTAGTAGAGCTAACATCTATTCAATATAGCCGCCTTCAGCCTCAATCACCGCCTCGATACGGATCCGGAACAGGGAGCATGCCTTTTCCACCAGCGCCGGCGGGATCTCGGCCAATACTCGGCGGATGGCGGCGATCAGGCTGGCTTTGGTGTTGTGGGAGGTCAGGTTGGTGATGTTCTCGATGTATGATCAAACGAAGTAGTCCAGCGGGTTCAGGTCAGGGGGGATGGGGACCAGTGAGAGAAGGGTACCAAGTCGTAGCACTCCTTCTGAAGCCAAGCCTGGGTCTTTTTGGACTTGTGGGCCGGCGCCAAGTCCTGCTGCCACACCCAGGGTCTGCCACCGGCCACCTGATTGCACCAGGAGATCACCACACTCTTCAGCACATCCAGGTACACTTTGGTGTTGACTTTCAAGCCGACTTCGAAGATGTGAGGTGGCATGATGTAGCCCTCACTTGAAACCACACCAAAGACCATAACCCTAGCCGGAAACTTTGTTTTCATCACCCTGGGCACGTCCCTGTTATTTGTGGCAATCCAGATTTGCATTTTGAGGGTGCTGGCAATGGTCCTGTTGTCATAACTTAGATCGGTAGAGAGCATGAGTTGTACAGCGGCGCATCTCCGATCTCGCTCGTTGAACATTGTGTCACTTTCAGACATGATAGAAGGCTCCTATTCGCTCTTGGGATTAGTACACAACTGGCCAACTAGTAGATGGTCTGCAACAAAAAAAAGAAAACCGATTTTCATTAAACGGAAATGGAATCATGTCGTCTTTTCTAGGGCAACAATTTTATCGTTCCACCCTGTATTTAGAGAGAGGAATCCCCCGACATAGTGGTTAACGTGCTGGACTGAGACATTGTAGTGAGAGAGTTCGAACTCCAGTCGAGCTATTTCGTTCACTTTCGGACTAATACCCTTGGGAAGGGTATGCACTCCTTTATCTCGCCAACTACCGGTTAAATAGTACCTCTACTATTCTTCTACAAGGATAGCTTTGGCAGAAATAACCCACAAAGGTTGATATGCTATTAAACAAAGAAACCAAATCATTTAAAACATTATCTTCAACAGATCTATTTGAGTGAGAAATGGAATCTGAACAGGTACTACTACTCTAGCAAAGGCTGAACCTGGAAATAATTAAAATAAAAGTGTAACTTCACATTCCCAAGAGCTCCAGAACTGATGCCTCACCATCAGATGCAATTTAACTTCAGAGCCTTTTGGAGTGACCTTATCCCCCTGGTCTCGCCGAGGGGATAGACAATACTTAAAGAAAACACTCTTAGTGAAATTATCTTGTAAGTTTAGGTTAGTCCGACACAAGGTCACGGTTTTAGGGTGCCCTCCCAATGATGATTAAATTCCCAATGCTAAAGATTGTTTTCTGAAAGATGGCTTTGCTAATTAGTAAGATACGAAATCTTAATTTGTTTAATTTTTTGTTATTTTTTGGTGGGGTGACACTAATACGGACGACCTTAAACCTTATTTTTTATCTTCCAAATGTTTTCTCTCAAATATCAATTTTTTAAAAAGTCATTAAAAGTTTAATAAAGTATTTTATTCCTCTCTCTCTGTATGTGTGTGTGTGTATGTGTTTGAAAGAGAGAGAGAGAGAGAGAGAGAGAGAGAGAGAGAGAGAGAGAGAAAGAGATGGCATTTATTTTATGTGTGTTAATCCGTCTCCACACATGTATTCATGCGTGGAGTTCCTGTGAGGTTGGTGTCTGACGGTGGTCTCCAGCAAGGTTCATGCAGCAAGTTTAATTTCAGAGTTTTCCTTCTCCGGAATTCGTTGTCTTAGCAAGGTTAAAGAGTTCAGTCTGCTCTGTTCTTTAGCTATAGCCGGGAGTGGGTGGATATAGTTGGATGTATACCTTTCCAATGAATAATAACACAACGTGAAAATGCAAACAGCCTCGTCCAGGATTTGTCGTTTCCATTTCCTATGACGATAATCATTATACTATGAGCGCCCCCAATTTCTTTTAGTTGTATACATTAATTCAATTTGCACTAGATTGTCAGGGGGTGTCCTCATGGTGTTATGGTTAAAGCGATGGACTGCGGAATCGTAGTACGCGAGTTCGTACTCCAGTCGCTATTACGTTCACTTTCGGGCAAATACCCTTGGGAAAAATATGAACCCCCTTATCCTCTCAGCTATGGGTTAAATTGTACCACTACTGTTCTTCTAGGAGAATGGCTTTGGCATTAAATAACCTAAAAAAAAGTTGATATGCCATTAAACAAAGAAGCCAAACCAAACCTAGATTGTCAGCTACAAATATCAATGTGGCCTTTTCACATGAAAAATGTTCTCACCCTCCTAACTTAGAATTATTCTGGGCCCTTCACATCATTTCTGAGGAGTAATGGCAGTTAGTTCCAAATGCCCATCTTCTCTCCAAATAATATGCGACAGATTGTGCTGGTTTATATGGTATTATCATCAGGGAGTCATTTCTTACCTGGTCTATTTGAAAGGGTAAAAGCTGGAATTCGATCCCTGCATGCCGATTTCGTTTCCAATATAAGATTAAATCCAGTTCTTCAAGACAAAAGGTCGGATTTTACCTATCTTAAACCTCCCCTATCACCTAAATTTTATCCTCCCTCTCCATAACAAATAGGCACTTTGCCTAATACTGAACCATTTACGGTAAGCAAATAAATAATGAATTTCCGTGCCCGCTGTAGTAGAGGTTTGGTAGACGGTGTTGTGACATGTTCCAAACGGTTCCCGGCTGTTTTTGAGCATCTCTTATAAATGTTCCAATTGTAGATTACTTTCAGCTCCTCGTGCCACCACCACCCAACACAAACAGCACCTGGCATACATCAAATTTGAATTCCCAGTAGCTACCCGGGGAGATAGCGGGTTGCCCTTACCCATCCAAACGTCGATAGAGTTGTCTTGAGAATTTTTCCTCCTCAAGTGACCTTTTCTTCTCTTGTCGACGATGTGACATCTCTTTAAATGATGAAGTAGAACATTCTTCATATATATATATATATATATGTGTGTGTGTGTGTGTGTGTGTGTGTGCGTGTGTGTGTGTGTGTGTGAATGTATGTGTATGTGCATAAATATATGTGTGTGTGTGTGTGTGTGTGTGTGCATAAATATATATATATGTGTGTGTGTGTGTGTGTGTGTGTGTGTGTGCATATATATATATATATATATATATATATATATATATATATATATATATATATGCACTTTTTTCTTCTGCTCACTAAATTCTTATCCTTTTTCAACCAGTCTTCCAATATTCACACTCAATTCTCTTTCTCCATTTATCTTTCCTTTTTTCTTTCTTTTCTCCATTTTTTTTTCATTCCTTATTCATTCTTCTTTTCTCTCTTTTACGTCTCTTGAGCATACCTCTTATATTTTCAAGTTTTTTTTTTTTTTTTGGCCGGGGGGGGGATTTTGTGTATTTTTACTCTTCTTCTTTTTATCCTTTTCCTTCTTCTTCCTTTTATCCTTTTCCTTCTTTTTCTTTTATCCTTTTCCTTCTTTTTCTTTTCTCCTTTTCCTTCTTCTTCTTTTTATCCTTTTCCTTCTTCTTCTTTGATCCTTTTCCTTCTTCTTCTTTGATCCTTTTCCTTCTTCTTCTTTTTATCGTTTTCCTTCTTTTTCTTTTCATCCTTTTCCTTCTTTTTGTTTTATCCTTTTTCTCTTTCTTCTTTTTATCATTTTCCTTCTCCTTTTCATCTTTTTCCTTCTTCTTTTTATCCTTTTTCTTTTTCTTCTTTTTATCCTTTTCCTTCTTCTTCCTTTTGTCCTTTTCCTTTTTCTTCTTTTTATCCTTTTCCTTCTTCTTCTTTGATCCTTTTCCTTCTTCTTCTTTTTATCATTTTCCTTTTTCTTCTTTTAATCCTTTTCCTTCTTCCTTTTATCCTTTTCCTTCTTCTTCTTTGATCCTTTCCCTTCTTCTTCTTTTTATCCTTTTCCTTCTTCTTCCTTTTATCCTTTAACTTCTTCTTCTTTTATTCTTTCCCTTCTCCTTCTTTTCGTCCTTTTTCTTCTCTTTTTTATCTTTTTCCTTCTTTTTCTTTTCTCCTTTTCCTTCTTTTTCTTTTCATCATTTTCCTTCTTCTTCCTTTTATCTTTTCCTTCTTCTTATTTTTATCTTTTTCCTTCTTTTTCTTTTTATCCTTTTCCTTCTTTTATTCTTTTCCTTCTTCTTCTTTTATTCTTTCCCTTCTCCTTCTTTTCATCCTTTTTCTTCTTCTTTTTATCCTTTTCCTTCTTTTTCTTAGTTCTTTTTCCTTCTTCTTCTTTTTATCATTTTTCTTCTTCTTTTTCTTCTTTTCCTTCTTCTTCTTTTTCTCCTTTTCTTCTTTTTCTTTTTATCCTTTTCCTTTTTCTTCTTTTTATCCTTTTCCTTCTTCTTTTTTCCTTTCCTTCTTTTTTATCCTTTTCCCTCTCCTTTTTTCCTTTTCCTTCTTCTTTCTTTTATTCTTTTTTTTTCATTCCTTTTCTTTTTTATTTTCTTTTTCTCTTTCTTTTCATTTTTCCTTCGTGCTTTCTTTCTTTTTCTACTTGTGTTCTTTTTTTTACTTTTTTTTCCTTATTTATATTTTTCTGCTTCTATTTTTATTTTTCTTCTTTCGTTTCATTTGCTTCATTTTTAATTTCTTCAGTTTTTCCGTATTGTTATTTTACTCTCGTTCTTTTCATTTTTCACCTTTGCTTTCCTTCCATCATATTTTCATTCTTTCTTCATTCGTTCTTTCTTTTACTTCTCTTTTGCATATTTCTTATGTTATTAGTTTTTCCTTTTTTTAAGTTCTTTTTCTTCAACATTATCAAAACGTTAATTCTTTTTTCATTATTTTTTCATTATTATCTTTCTTCAATATTCAATATATTTTTCCTTCTTTTTTCTTTCATTTTTTATGGCCATATCGATTTTAATTGCTATATTTCGGGGGTGTCCCTTTTATTTCTTCTTTATTTATTTTATTTTTGTCCTTTTTTCTTTTTCTTTTTTTCTCCTTACTTTTCTAATCTTTCTATCTTTGTTCTTTCATTTTTTTCTTCTTTGTTTTTCTTTTTTTATACTGTAATGAATTTCTACGTTTTTTGTCTTTGTTCATTTTTCTATTATTTTTCTTTCCTTTTTCTTCACGCTTTCGTATTTCTTTTAATTTTTCATTCATCTTCCTTCATTTTTCTTTTTTTTCCTTCCTTTCATTTTTTTCATTTATTTTTTCTTTTTCTCAACTTTTTCTTTACTTATTTTTTTCTATCTTCATTTCTTTTTTAATTTTTCCTTCTTTCATTCCTTCTTTTTCTTTTTATTCTTTTTCGTTTTTTTATTCTCACTTCTTTCTTGGTTTTTTACCTTCCTTTCATTAAATTCTATATTCTCCTTCCCGGTCCTTTTTTGGATTTTCTTCTTCAATTTTCGTTCTTATTTTGCTTTTATTCTTCAGTTCCTAACTCTAATTTTTTTTATTTCATTCTTTTTTCTTCTTGCTGCTTATAATTCCTTTTTTTTCTGAGAATTCTTCTTCCTCTCATCATTTATTCTTTTCTTCTTTCTTTTTTCCTTTTTTTTTCTTTTTTTTTTTTTTTCCTTTTTTTTTTTTTTTTTTTTTTTTTTTTCGTATCCTTGGACCAGATTTCGTCCAACTGAGAATAAATAAACATACTGGTCAAAAGGAGAAACACTCCCTCCATTTGCAAGCCATTAAAGTTTTTAAATCCCGCTCTTTATAGAAAGAAGGAAAGAAAACACCAACGTCACCTTCATTTTTTTTTTTTTTTTTTTTTTTTTTTCCTTAAACTTTCGGTTGACATAAAAACGTGTGAAGAACCCAAACGATTGGTAATTTAAAGATATCTTACTATATCTATTTGTTTTGTTTAGTCTCGGTAAATTCTTTCTCATGTTTTTGGCAAGGATTTTTTTCCAGTGAAGGAAGCAATTGTCTGGCTGAGAAGGCAAAAACAGAAAATCGGCGTAAGGAAAGCTGTGGGTGACACAGAGTCAAAATGTACGAGTGTTTCTAAGAATCACTGTAAAATAAGCAAACTTGGGTGCCAGTTCTGGGTGGTCGTCATCTGCTAGAACAAAAGCGCACCTGGGTAAATAAGGGTAAATAAGTTTGAAGGGGGAAACAAACTTAGCAAACAAACAAAAACTGATTCACCTCGTAAGTAAAAGATATGCCAAGTTTTTTCGAATTTGTCAAAAGAGAGAAACAGAAGAGGTCAAAATATGGACTTTAAAGTGGCAATTTTATATATTAAAATAAAGAAAATAAACATATACATCTGGTCAAATTGAGCTTTAGATTTTATATATATATATATAGAGAGAGAGAGACAGAGACAGAGACAGACAGACAGACAGACAGACAAACAGAGGAAGGTCGGCCGAAATGTTCATAGGCTAACCAGCGCACTCTCATGAAATGTGATCAAATGAGGTTCATTTTTCGATATAGTTTCCCTTGCTGACTTCTACGTTTGATATTTCAGTGTTTGGATCCCATTGGTCTAAAAAGTCATCAACAGCAGATATGACGTCATCATATGAACTTTTCTGTCGATGAACTTTTCATCCCTTCCCGTAAATATATATATATATATATATATATATATATAATAGATAAACATCAAACATTTTTCTTCCGTTTTACCTTTTCTTTGAATATATATATATATATATATATATATAGAAAAGGTAAAACGGAAGAAAAATGTTCGATGGTTTGTCTATTTGCCAACGCCTTTCGACTTCATTCAATGTTGTTGTTTTTTTAATGCAAAAGTGTTTTATCGAAATTATTTTTGCATGAGAAATAATAATGATAGATAAATGTTGATTCAATTAATACGCGGGTTGATATGTTCAAATTGCGTCATGTCATGTGATGGAATTTTTTTTTAAATTAAAAGGCGTTTCCTGGTTCGAGAAACGGATTTGTGACGTTTTATTGCTTCGAATGTTTAGAGAAAGGGGAGATAATCTATAGTGTGAAATTTCAATTCTTTTAATATTATTTTTCCCATTGATGGGGAAATTTTGATTGTTTGTTTGTTTGTTTGTTTGTTGGGTTTTATGGCATATCAACCCTTCCAGGTTATTTAATGCCAAATCCATTTTTATGTTAGTAATCAGTTCTTTTTCAAACAATTCAGTTTAGCATAAATACAGTTTAATTGTCAAAAACATTTCTATTTCAAACTATTCAAGAAGTTATATATAACAATTCAGTTTAGTGTAAGTACAGTTCCAGTGTCAAAAACAGTTCAATTTCAAATAATTCAGTTTTGCATAAGCACGCAGTTTAAATGTAAGTACAGTTTGATTGTGGAAAAGATTTCTATTTCGAGCTATTCAGTTTAGTCAAGCAGTTCTAATTCAGCTAATTCAGTTTACTATAAGTACAGATTTTGTTTACACACAGTTAAATGTCAAAACAGTTCTATGTTAAACAATTCAGTTTAGTGTAAATACAGTTTCAATGTCAAAAAACAGTTCTATTTCAAATAATTCAGTTTAGCATAAGCACGCAGTTTAAATGTAAATACGGTTTGTCAAAACATTTCTATTTCAAGCTATTCAGTTTAATAAACAATTCAGTTTAGCATAAGTATGCAGTTAGTTCTATTTAACCCATAGATAGGGCCCTATCAGGTGCTACCACACCGGGCCAGAGTGGACCTGGGAGCAATGGCAATGAAAGGGTGCTCCGTATTCCCCAAAGCCCCAGCATTACTGGGATTTCGCCATCAGACTGTTTAGTGTCATATCTAGGACACTCGTTTGGCGGAGGGGGGGGGGCTTACAGTCTGTGTATTCTACAGCCCCCTAGCCGACTGGGCAAGGGAAATTTTGAAAAAAACCTTGTCGTTATGGTATTGTGGTGTGCTATGAAACATACTTTAATTGTTCTTCTTTTATTTTTGTCATGAATGAAGGCGGCAAATATGGCAGAATTTTAAAAATCATGAGTTTGATTAGTTAAAATGTTAAGAGAAACTAAAGAGTTTGTTGTGTTACCAGTTTTAAAGTCTTTTTTTTTTTTATGTTCACAGATTCTTTTGTTAAAATTTCTGCTTGTTTCTTCTACGTAAAATATATTGCAATTTTTTCCGCATAACAAAAACGCATTTTTCTTCCGTTTTACCTTTTCTGCGTACATTCTGTCAGATGCAACTCGTGTCTTCCTATATATATATATATATATATATATATATATATATATATATATAAAAGCAAACACTACACACTCCAACGGTAAAGACGCTCTTAGATAGAAGTAATGCAAAAACAAAAGCTACATCACTTTTGCAATAGATCCTCCCCTGATGATGGCCCAAAGTCGGGCAGAAAGTACTTAGGATATATGCAATTATGGAAAATACATCAATCAATTCCCGCTGAATACGATAAAAACAATACGGCAATACGAACGGATCAACAAGAAAATATGTAGACAGAAAATGTCTATCATGTTCAACGAAATTTGTATATATATATATATATATATATATATATATATATATATATATATATATATATATATATATAAAACGGAAGTAAATCCGACGGTATGTAAATGTACTAATTCGAAAAAAACAAAGTATTAAGAAGATGGGTTTATTTATAGATTAATTTTTTTCAAAGGTTAAATGTTTCGGTTTTTACATTAAACCATCATCAGGGCATATAAACATGTTATGCTGTATCTTCTGAGTTATATATATATATATATATATATATATATTAATGAAACGAACAAATGAAAGATTTTGATATTGTATTCCGTTAGTGGCGTTCTATTTCAAAACAGTGGGACACGTAATTAGTGTTTGAAATTTATTTTTAAAATGTAACATATTTCCTTAAAAATGTAACATACTTCCTTATAAATGTAACATATTTCCTTAAAAATGTAACATACTTCCTTAGAAATGTAACATACTTCTTTAAAAATGTAACATACTTCCTTAGAAATGTAACATACTTCCTTAAAAATGTAACATATTTCCTTAAAAAGTAAGATAATATATAATGATGTTTTCTACCTCTCTCAGTTTTTTTTTCTTTTATAATAATTTATGCAATGCTTCAAGCAAATTATAAAATATATATATATATATATATATATATATATATATATATATATATATATATATATATAAAGGGCAGCTGTTTTTCGTTTATAAATGTTTGGTTAAAAAGAACAACCAAGAGAGTTTTTTTTTCCTTTTTAATAAATAAAGGCACATAAATCCGAATCGAATGAATTTAGAAATCATCCGTAAGATTTAATATTTCTAGCGTTTTCACCTGCATCTTTAGCCATTTTAAAGAAAGGTACAACTCTTTTTTATTACATTCAACATAAGAAACATTTTCATTGTGTCTTAAGCCATTTTAAAGAAAGGTACAATTCTTTATTTCATTTTATAAGATTCAACAAAAGGCTCCTTAAGCCATTTTAAAGAAAGGTACAATTCTTTATTTCATTTTATAAGATTCAACAAAAGGCTCCTTAAGCCATTTTAAAGAAAGGTACAATTCTTTATTTCATTTTATAAGATTCAACAAAAGGCTCCTTAAGCCATTTTAAAGAAAGGTACAATTCTTTATTTCATTTTATAAGATTCAACACGAGGCTCCTTAAGCCATTTTAAAGAAAGGTACAATTACTTTTTTAAGATATAAACAGGATTCATTTCCATTGTATCTCCAGTTAGTTTTGGTACGATATTTATTTTATTAGAATGGTTATTATTGGTGGGGATGCTTTGGTTAGCACTGTAGTTATTGAAGATGTTTAGTGTGTTAGCGCCAGTGTTGAATGCTATTTTATTTATGCTTATTTGTTAATACTGATAACTTCGAGGATTGGTAGGCTTTCTTTTTTAATTTTCGTATGCCATTTTGGTTTTATTGGTGAGGATTTTTTGTATTTTAGCAGATCTGAATTTATCGGTGTTATTATATACGCTGTACTTATATGTTATCATATATATGAGGATCATTAAGTAAAGATGAATTTTAACAAAGGAATTTGCGATAGGAAGTACGGCTTACAATTGTCAAGGAAATCAATAGTGATGGGTCCTTTCATGTCCTTGAACACTGTCAGCATGACCTTCTTTACTGGCGGCTGCGATCGGAACTTTTTATTTACTGGAGAGTTGATATGTTTCCATTTCATGAACTTTCTTTTTGATTCAGGCTCAGAGTAGCAAACTTATGTTTGTAAACATTTTTTTTACTAAAACATGTTTCGCTGGAAACTTTACAGAGTCTTCTGTAAATTTTACGTGGTCTGCGCTTCTCAGCTCCCCCACCCCACCCCAAATGTGATCATTGACCTCTGTTCAGGCCTGAAATACTCTGCTTGACTTACGGCCATTTTGAATCGCCTCAAAAGAATCATTTTTTGCGATTAACAAGTTACAAACAATTCCGAGTATACGTTTATGGAAAAAATACTGAAAAAATTTATTTTACTTTTTTCAAAGAAATTCCTTTTATTTGTTGAGCTAACCTCATAGATAGATAGATCGATAGATAGATAATGAACAAACTACAAATAGATAGATAGATAGATAGATAGATAGATAGATAGATAGATTCCGCTTATCGATTCAATGACATTTGTACGTGTATGTCAAGACTTGCGCGTCAGGGCTTTACCTGTATACACCTCATATAGTTCATGTCTGTCTTTCAGTGTCCTCGGACTATTGATATTCATCTAGCGCCCCACCTAACGAACGAGTGTGACACAAGGCTTTTTTGAAGGTGGGTCCGGGCGCAGGACTGTTCCCAAGACACGCCAGGTATTCCAAAAATGCCTTGGGCCCCGTCGGTATTCCACTAAAAAAATCGGGGGGTTCAGGCGCCAAGCGATAAACCTAATCCCTCCAATGAGGGTTAGACCCTGGGAGACGCTCCCCTGAGGATCGAGGAGAGCAAGTCTTAGTACACGTGGCATGAATGCCGACTCCTTGGAATTCATGTCAGGTGGCCTTGACCGACACAACCAATCTAAACGAACCGATCCGTGCAACGGGAAATACGGTCAGAGTGTGACTCGATTCACAAGTCTCATTCTGTTTATTAATATTGAATCTTGGATAAATAAAAAAAGGTTCAATGAAGGTAATGGATTATCGAAAGTTTTGATGATGATGAGATTTTGAAAGTTTAACATGGAGTTTCTGTAGTCCAAGAATTAAGGACATAGCCAAGTAGACTCGAGTAATTGTTAACTGATAAAAATTTGAAAAAAATTTAAGGCCAAGAGTTCGAATACTGATTTTTAAGGCAAGGCCTCGATCCTTCAAAGACTAATATAACAATGGTTCTCACACAAAAGAAAGAAAGAAAGAAAGAAAGAAAGAAAGAAAGAAAAGGAAAAGAAATATGATTTGAAAGAAAGAAAGATACAAATAAACAAACAAGCGAAAAGAAAGAAAGAAAGAAAGAAAGAAAGAAAGAAAGAAAGAAAGAAAGAAAGAAAGAAAGAAGAATTATAAAAGAACAGATTTGATAAGAAAGAAAGAAAGAAAGAAAGAAAGAAAGAACTGATTTGATAAGAAAGAAAAAAAGAAAGAAAGAAAGAAAGAAAGAAAGAAAGAAAGAAAGAAAGGAAAAAGAATTATAAAAGAATAGATTTGATAAGAAAGAAAGAAAGAAAGAAAGAAAGAAAGAAAGAAAGAAAGAAAGAAAGAAAGAAAGAAAGAAAGAAAGGATTTTAACGGGTGATAAATGAAAGGAGGAGTTAAAGGAAAGGAAAAAGAGAATAGCTAAAAAAAAAACAAATAAACAAACAAATAGGACGTAAAGAAAGAAAGAAAGAAAGAATACTAATCATTTTGTTCTTGTGCCATACTAAGCTACACTCACAATTAGTACATTTGTCTACCTCTAAAAGCTTCAATATCACCGCGTGGTACAGATATGTCAAAGGAAGGAAGCAGAATGAAAGGAGGAAAAATAAAGTTTATAAAGAAAAAAAGAAGTTTATAGAGAAAAAAAGAAAAGAATCTTTCTCTTTTTTTCCTCTTTTTTTTCCTCTCCTTCTTTCTCTTTTCTCGACTTCTCCTACTTTTACAGACATAATGCATTGTTTATAAACAGACGAGATGCTAGGATTACTTCTCTCTCCCATGAAGGAGGAGTTTCGTAAGGTGTATGGGGGAGTTATTGCCTTTTGTTGACAGCCACAAACCAGAAGACTGCAGATTTCTGCTTGGATACATACATATATATATATATATATATGTGTGTGTGTGTGTGTGTGTGTGTGTGTGTGTGTGTGTGTGTGTGTGTGTGTGTGTGTGTATACATATATACTGAGTCTATCAAGAAAGGCTGCTCTTTGCAAAGACGTTACGATCCGACAGATGTTGATAAGAAAACCAAATTAAACAGTGAAATAAATATGAAAGAAATCAAACAGTCCGAACAACATACATGTAAATTTACCCATACTTCTAAGTAGAGGTTGTATATCACCTGACACGTATCCTTTATATCCACTCCACCTTGTCGGCGGAGCTGTAGAACACACTGACAGTAGAAATGTAAATACACCGTTTCAACGAGTGTCCTGGGTATGACACAAAACCATCTCATGAAGAGGCTCCAGTGTTAAAGCTTTGGGGTGTGCGGAGTACCCCTTCATTGCCATTACTCCCAAATCCACTCTGTCTGGAGTGGTGGTACCTGTTAAAATCATTTAACTGTGTGCAAACGAATTATTAATATTGAATTGAATTATTGATATTACATAGCAATACTTGGAACGAATTAACTAGTTGCGAACGAATAAATAATATTGAATAGAATTACAAGGGTTAAATAGCAATACGTAAAAATATTTTGTGTTCTGGGTATGATGTTCAGCTACATTTGATGAGGCGGCTCCAGTCTTGAAATTTGGAGACTGGGGAGTATTCCTTCATTGCCATTACTCTCAGGTCCACTCTGACCCGGATAAGTAGTACCTGTTAGGGTCCCTTCTATGCGTCGAATAGAACTGTTTGGTTATTTAACTGTGTGTAAACAAATGACTGATGTTTAATTGAATTGTTTGTGATATATTGCAATACTTGGAACCATTTAACTTTCTTCACTTATGCTAAATTGAATTGTTAGAAATAGAAGTGTTTGATCCTTTAATTGTGTTTATCTACAAAATATGCTTACAAATCAGATATATTTAATATATAAGTAAAAAAAAGTATTTGGCATTAAATAACCAACAATCGTTGATATGACATAAAACTCAACCAAACCAAAACAATCAATTCCCTAACCTCAAAACATAAAATGACCTTAGACAGGTTGAAATGCCTTTAAAATCATTTGCATACATCGCAGGAAATAGCGCCCGAATCCTTGCGTTTCACACTATGATTGTATCCTTGGGAAAGGCATGAACACGTCTCTTGTCTACCACCCCTGACTATGGGTAAATAGTTGGGAAGACTTGGTAAGACAACCAATGTAAGAGAAGGAAAACTCTGAATTCAAACTAGCAATACTTCGTTTACAAACTGAACTTGTGTCACATCCTACTCCAAGCGAAGGGTTTGTGCCAAGGAGGCGTGCGTAGCGTAACAGTTATCGTCGTAGGATATGGAATCAGTGATCAATGTTTCCTAGAAGTGATCGACCCATTACAAATACACATAATATGATTTAATCTTTTTACAAACAAGAGAACGTCATTAGATATTCGGTTCAAATCAGATGAAAAAGAGAAATTCTAGACATATCAGATAGATAGATAGATAGATAGATAGTGTATGTGTTTAGAGAGATACAGATTGACTGGGAGATGCATAGATAGATATGTGGAGACTGAGATAGGTTGGTGGGTTGGTTTGTTATCGGTGTTTGATGGCACACGAACCCTTGTGGGTTATTTAATGCCAAATCCTGTTTATATATATATATATATTATAATAGCGTTGGTTGTCACTAAATCATTTTGTGGATATGTATCGAACCAAGTGCAATATAATATGGAGAGTGCTCAATATCTGGGATTGAGATGATATATGATAATAGATAAATAAATATGTATTAGATATATATATATATATATTTAATCCATGGAAAATATTGTTTTGAAAAAAACTTCATGAAACCCAGGGTTGCAGAATATTTTCCATGGATTAAATATATATATATCTAATACATATTTATTTGAGCACTCTCATAGATTTATATGATTTTCCTCATATATTTTATGTAAAGAATAATCCACACCTACTGTCCTTGGACACTGACTGGATATTTTTAAATATATATATATATATATATAAACGATTTTGTAAGCGAATTGTTTGAAGGTAACTATCTTGAAACGAGTTGTTACAGCTGATTTGCTTGCACACAGTTAAATGGTTTCAAGTATTGAAATTCAACATTAATAATTTTATTTATCAAGTATTCGAAAGTAACAATATAAATAATTTGCACACAGAACCAATAATTATCATCCATAGTAAATGATTGAACTCTTCTATTTGAACCATACATGGGACACTAACAGGTTCTACCAATCTGGGTCAGAGTGGACCTGGGGGTATTAACTATGAATGGTTACTCCACATTCCCCAAAACTACAAGACTAGAGTCTCACCATCAAATGCAATTTAGCGTTATACCTAGGACACTCATTGGAGGTAGATCTTACCCCTTTGTAGAAGTTCAGTCAGCATTTTCAACAGGATAAGTATTTATGTAAGGAACGTATATATATATATATATATATATATATATATATGATACTTTTAAGGAGTAGTTAAATAAAATTGGGACACCGGAAGATTCTAAAAGATGATAAAATAGAAAGTAAAATATTATTAACAGTAATTGCGATTTTCTTTTGTGTCCATAATAAACTGAATTCTTCAGTGCAAGTACCGTTTTAGGTCACAAAACAGACCTCATTTTTTTTATCTGTTTTCGTCCCGAAAAGTCCACTGTGGGAAAAGCAGAAAGTCAAGGCACCTTATAATCAAAAGGAAGTTGGAATCTATAGCAGTAAAATGAAAGTACAAGATTTAGTTGGCGATTAGACGCAAAAATGATTTACAGAGAGAGGCGGGTGCCCGTGGTGTAATGGTTATCGTCGTAGGAAATGGACACGGCGACACGAGTTCAAATCCTGGGCGAGACTGATTGCATTTCACATAGCACAAATACCCTTGGGAAAGGTATGAATCTAATTATTCTCCTTTCAGCTATGGGTAAATAGTAGGACAGACCTCGTTCTTAAGCCTTGGTGAAGCAACTAGTTTAGGAGAAGGAAAACTCTGAATTCAAACTTGTTAAACTCTGCTTAAAAATTGAGCTAATAATAAAATATCATCCTACCCGAGTGGAAGGGGTGGTAAATATGGATAAATAGATAGATATGTGTCGACTGAGTCGACTGAGATAAATAGGATATTTTTAGAATAAAACCAAGAAAGAAGCTGAATCTCGTTGCCCTCATAACATGATTGAACATCACTCTCCCATAAATAATTAAGAAATGTTTGAACATTTTGAAATTAGACCCTAACTTCACAGATATTTTTCAAGAATCAGGCATACTAACCTATCGTCGACCAAATCACCTCAGAGAAATGATAGGTAGCGACGACATACTTGATAATAAAGGAACCCAAAGAAGCACACAATAAAATCTACGAAATTTTTACCATGGAATATAAAGAACAATCTATGCAGCAAACACTTCAAATCTTTGCTAGGTTGGCTGGGGCTGTAGAATACACAGACTGCATCCCTGCAGATGGGTTAGGATCCCTCCCAATGAGTATACGGGATATGACACTAAACAGTCTGATGTTGAAGTTCCAATAATGCTGGAGCTTTGGGGAATGCGGAGTACCCCTTCATTGCTATCGCTCCCAGGTCCACTCCGGCCCGAAGTGATAGCACTTGATAGGGTCCTTTCAATGGGTCAAAAAGAATTAAACTATGTACTTATGCTAAACTGAATTGTTTGAAATAGAGCTGTTTTTGACATTGAAACTGCGTACATATGGTAAACTGAACTATTTGAAATAGAACTGCTTCTAAATAGAACTAAACAGTGTACTTATGCTAAAACTGGATTGTTTCAAATAGAACTGTTTTTGGCATTTAACCGTTTGTAAATAAAAAATATACTAAACTGAATTGTTTGAAATTTAATTCGGTGTTGAATGACCCGAAAAGGGTTGATATGGCATAAAACAAAACCAACCAACCAATGTTAAATCTACCAACTCATTCACTTGCTTCACAACTAAATTAAAAGAATCTTTTAAAATTTACCACTAATGTAATTACAGAAGCAAAAATATAATTTAGGTTTGATTTGTTTGTTTGTTTTTTTAATGATATATCAACATTCATGGGTTATTTAATGCGAATGCCATTATTATAGCGAGACAATATTGGTGCTATTTAGCCCATAGCTTGGAGGATAAAAGAACCTGTTCCTTTCCCAAAGGGCATTAGTCCAAAAGTGAATGTAACAGCACGAATGGAGATCAAACTCACTTATAACAATATCATCAGCCGGCACTTTAGCCAAAATATCACGCAGTCTCACCGGCCACGTTTATTTACTTGATTGTTCGCGCTGTCAAAACTATTTATTAGAAAGACAAAATTGTCATTTTACTTTAAACGAAATAATTATAGACTCAAAATCAAATCTACTGATTACAAAAAATGAATTTGTATAGAAGAAACCACTTTTCTCAAATCATTACAATTTTAGTAGAGATATTAAGTTCACTATCATAAAAAAGAATTTTTTTTTTAAACGCATTGGGCAATATCACGGTGATAATAGAAACAAACAAAGCATCCGCTAACACTGATTCCAAGTGGCTTTAACATCAAATTAAACCATCCTCACTTGCGTGGTGATGATATTAGTGAAGAAGAAGAAAAAGACGAAGTGGTTTCGGTTTCTTTGTTTAAAGATATATAAACTTCTGTGGGGTATTTAATGCTAAGATTATCCTTTTACAAGAAAAGTAGTGCCACTATTCAACCCATATTTTTCCTAAGGGTATTAGTCCTGGATATGAAACGTAATAGCATGACT
This sequence comes from Sepioteuthis lessoniana, assembly GCA_963585895.1. Classification (NCBI taxonomy): domain Eukaryota; kingdom Metazoa; phylum Mollusca; class Cephalopoda; order Myopsida; family Loliginidae; genus Sepioteuthis; species Sepioteuthis lessoniana. Next base: position 81,702 of record CAUZXS010006574.1, read on the forward strand.
TGAGTTCGAACTCGCTTACTACGATAATGCAGTCCAGCACGTTAACCACTAAGCCACGGGAGACTCCACACATACACACACACACGCACGCAGATACACACACTCGAAACACCGAAAAATCGAGACACGAAACGATGACGCAATCCGCTTATGGTTTCCCCGGGTGAGAAATTCAGATTTGCCGGGTTTTTTTTAATTAGTGTTTTTTTGTCCTTATTTTTGTTTTCTGTTTTTGTTTTTGTTGTCAGTTCTTTTTTGATTTTTTTTGATTTTATCTATTCATTTGTTTTTTTGTTTTGTGGATTTTTTACCTTTTTTTTTTAATTTATTCATTCCTATCACGACAGTTCAGACTGCGCACGCGCAATAGAGCAATTGTAAATGACGTCATCAACAATCGCACCCTCGGTGCTAGAGTCGGAGATGAATTCTAAATATGACGGACCGGGGTCAGGTACGAAGGAAGCGCCCCACCCTCTACAGACACGATAGAATCGAGTACATGACTTGCCACTTTCGAACTGACGGATAAATGTCGGGTGGGAAGCATGAGGAGTGCTGGGGTGTGGGCGATAAATGTAATCCATGGAGAAGATGTAGATTTTTCGAACGGTTACATGACTACGCATGCGCAGCGCTGATGTTGTTACACCATTTAACTTTATTCTCATTTCCGCCTTGCAGTCTCTCCATCATTCAAGTCACACATCACACAGACACGGAACTCCCCGCCATACACACACATAGATTGATGTAAAAATAGATATGAACTATCTGAAATAGATAGATAGATAGATAGATAGATAGATAGAGTTTAGTCGGGCATTGAGCTCAATACAAAAGACTGTTTCGAAAATGCTGACCACCCTTGAAAATCAGCATTCTGAATCATCATATAATATATATTACATGCTTTCCAATACCTTGAGGTAGCTTATGTTGATTTTGTACTTATTCCGTCAAAGATGGCGACAGAGGTGGACGCTTAACTAGGGCCAAATTCATTTGTTTTGAAAAATACAATAGAAAAAGAGTACTGACGTTTACGTTTTTATAGAATGGCCAGTTGTCAAGTATCATTTGTGCAAAACCTACGCAAAAACTTGATGAATTGTGTTTAAAAAAAATATTGTTGGATGCTAAAATTTTTCTTATATTCTAAATTATACATATAAATAATTTTTGTTAAAAATATGAAACCGAGTAACATTGGCGAACTAGAGTTGCTATATATATATATATATATATATATATATCCAGTCGGTGTCCGAAGACTATGGGTGGGAACTATTCATATATAGAATATATGAGGGATTTCATATAAATCTATGGGGGAGCTCGATGTAGGGCTATTATTATATGTCCTCTTTCCAGGTTTATATAAGAAAACTCACATACAAAGCGTATAAAATGTTACGGGAAGAAAACTCAACCACGGTTAAATTGTCATTATAAATTTATTTTGGCGAAGAATATAATCTTCGTCTCTTCAGATGATATACACGCTTAATTTGAGGACCCTCAATATATATATATATATATATATATATATATATATATATATATATATATATATATATATATATATATTAACTGACATGCCAGGCTTTGCACAGGCGAAAATTTAGATTTAAAATGTATACGTATTTTTTCGGCAAATTGTTTGCGATGCAAAAATTACCAAAATAAAATAAAATTGGAACAAACAAATCTATATTTGTTTGCCTTTCACTTCGTGCTAATGTCCTTGGAAAGACATCTCTTCTTCTCGCAACAATTGGTAAATAGTCGGGCTGATTGGGTTTCTTTGCAAATATTTCTATGGTAAAAGTCATTGTGATAATTCTACTCTAAAATGCATTGCAAATTACAGATAGATGTGCTATGGAATGTTTGAAATTGGTAGATATGAATACGGGTAGTATTTATGAAGATAGATAGATAGATGCGATATGATTTTTTTTAAAAGAAATGCGTTATGTTTTTTTAAATAAATTCCGAACACTAATTTTATCTCAGAGTTTTGACACAGAACGTTACAAACAGAAATAGAATGTTCCAAACTTTCTAATTTTTTCGTTTCATTTAGCAAATATAAAATTTCAATTTTAAAAAAATTCAGAAATTACATTTATTCAAACATCCTGATAAAGGTTTAATGTTTAAAAAAAAACGTAGGCAAATAATTCAACAAGAAATAAAATCATCGTCTCAAAACCTTGAGGTTTTCCATATTTGTATATTTTCATATCATCAGATTTACTTCTATTTTCCCCAGATATCTTACACACACACACACACACACACACATATATATATATATATAAACAGGGAAATTAATAGATGTGCTCCATTATGAATTTATGTCACCGGTATATCGACGGTTTTTCAGATGGATTTGAATAGAAATTTGTTTCTTATTAACCGTTAAAAACATCTATCTACATTTATATATACAAACTTGGCTCTGAAGATCTTTCATATATGATAGATAATTCCGTTGTATACTTTACTTCCAGTTGTCCGTCGTTATTAATCCTTTTTTATTTTTTTATTAATCCTTTTTATTTTTTTATTAATCCTTTTTATTTTTTTATCAATCCTTTTTTTTATTTCTTATTAATTTCCGGTTTCAAACTTTTTATTAAAATTCCATTCAAAATTTAAAATTTTGAATTCTAAATTTTCAAATCTTTAATATTCTGTTTGTATTTACCAACGTTTTAATCAGTTGAATTTTAAATTATATATATATATATATATATATATATATATATATATATATATATATATATATAAAAGAATCCGGTTGTATTACCTTGCTTCTATTTAGTATTTTAATTTAACATTAATCAGATGTTTAATTGTTTAAAATTTAGCGATATTAACGTTTATTTACATTTTTTTGAAAGTTATCAGATGCTATTGGATATTTTATTCATCCTTTTAATTGAATAATAATGCAACCATAAGTCGAGTAATATACATTTATTTATATTTACGTTAATACGAAATTTTTAAGTGGGTCAAATCCTTTCATAGTTAGCTCCCCTCTTTTCTTTTCATTGTTTATGCTTTAATATTTTTTTTTACTTAAAATTTTAGTTCAATAATATTTAATTTTTAAGTGGGATAAATAATTAAATAAAATAAAATTCTTAAGGTTTTTGCATGATATTTAGGTGTAACTTTTGATAGAATATATCAATATAGAAATTCAAATTTCTCATATATATATATATATATATATATATATATATATATATATATATATATATATATATATATATATATATATATTATTCTTGGTCCAGTTAAACCGGAGTTGGGAGTAATTCCATCAGGACAAGAAGTTATTCATGAATGAATATTTAAAATTTTCCTGGTAAAGAGCTCAATGTACCAATAATACAGAGCAATAAATTCTTTAAGAAAAACAACGAAACCGGTCACATAGGATTATAAATTTATTTCAATCCTGTTATGCATTTTTGAAATTTCCGAACCACGAAAAAAGTAACAGGACTTCTTCAGATCTTTTTGATAAGAAAACTTAGAAAAGTTGAGAGTGGGAGGGGATAGAAGAGGGGTGAGAGTTACCTCTTCATTAAGCCCACTTCCGTTTTAAATTTAAATTTCGGTTAGCAATGTAGTAAAATTGTTTTTTAAAAAAACTTTTCTTTAATTAATATTTTTTTAATTATATTTAGACCTAAATTATAGATTTTTGATTGAATTAGATTTAAACTTTAAATAATAAATTTACGTAAAGATACAGTAATAGATATATTAAAACTAAAAACAAAAACAAATATTTAATTTATTTACTATATTTTAACATTTCAAAAATATTTAGAAAGCATTAATCAGTTCCACTTTTTATGCGTAGTACGTATGTATTATATGCTTTTTCACAATTTTCTATCTAACAATTTATTTTATTCTCAAAATTAACTCTAATTTATAAAGTACAATTTGATGGCGACTCAAACTCGCTTAAGTCGTCATAATAAATTTATTTCGGTGGAGAATATTACTATACTCTCCGTCTCGTCAGATGACTATTTACATGCTTCTCTCGTCGTATATATATATATATATATATATATATATATATATGAAATGAATGGACATGCAATATCGTTCGTTCTCTTTTGTCACTTGTTTCGTAGCATATCAGTTCTTGTCAAAACTTTTGTCCTGACGATGAGATAAATGTTCATATTTATTGAAAATAATGAATTATATATATAAAGAGAGAGAGAGAGAGAGAGAGAGAGAGAGAGAGAGAGAGAGAGAGAGAAACAAAAATAGACAGAGCTGAAGAAAGGGAGACACAGAGATCGATAGAGACAAAAAAAAACTGGTATAACAAAATTCACATTCAGAGCGTATATAGTACAATTTAATGGCGACTCAAACTCGCTTAAGTCGTCATAATAAATTTATTTCGGTGGAGAATATTACTATACTCTCTGTCTCGTCAGATGACTATTTACATGCTTCTCTCTCGTCGCAGAGTGGCAAATGTGGAGTTACAGTTCGTATTAAGAAGATAAAATAAATGAATTAAAAAATTAGAAATAAAAATGAAAAAATAAAAATAAGCAATAAAAAATAAGCAATGAAAATAAAAATAAGAATAAAGGTGGAAATCAAATAAATTACTTCATTCATAGGCGTGGGCAGAGGGGGTTAAAATGTTATATGTTAGAACGATTAAGAAATAGGAGTGGAATTAATCTACTGATATATATATATATATATATATATATATATATATATATATATATATATATTTACAATATATATATATATATATATATATATATATATATTTACAATATATATATATATATATATATTTACAATATATTTACAATATATATATATATATATATATATATATATATATATATATATATTGTAAATATATATATATATATATATATATATATATATATATATATATATATATATATATATATATATATATATATATATATATATATATATATATATATATATAAATAAGCAGCCCATTAGCTCTGTGAGTAGGGTATTCACCAATAGTCCGCGAGCCAAGAGTTCAATTCCAGATTGAGTCATAAAAAGGACTCAAAAAATGGTTCCTGAAGCCTTCTTGCTTAAAACTCAGTATTATCAGGTACAAATCAACTGTGAAGTGGGGTAATCCAGGAGAAAGGAGTGGCGACCCCCTTACATCTCGGTATAATATCAATTGAAAAGAGAGAGTTCGGGTCGCCAACGTTACTTTATATATATATATATATATATATATATATATATATATATATATATATATATATATATATATAATGTTTGAGGACACCCCACCACTGTGTGTCAATTTTATTCACTATCTAAACAGAAAAAGAGACAGAGGAAGATATCAAAGTAAAAATGGAACAACATATTTTTGACTATTTTTTTTTGATTATTTTAAAAAGAGAATTGCTAAATAAATTGGAACAAATTTGAAAAACAAGCAATAACCCATACTGCATACGGGTTTTTAGATACTCATTATTTAAAAATAATAATAAAAGACGTAGAGTAACTTTTATTAAAGTTTTGAATGATTATTAATAAAAGTAAATGATAAAACAATAAGGGAAATAACTGTAAATTTTATGGAAGTTACTTCCCTTGAAAAATCTTTTGTATTAAGTTTTTTGTTCAAGTTGTAAAAAATTTTAATACAAGGGAAATAACCCTATTAATTTTTTTATGACTAATTTCCCTTAACTTTTTCATCATGAATTTTATCAGGTGTTAGAAAGAAAATTACATAGAAAGTTAAAGTTTACGTTAATTACGTATTTTTAAATGGAATAGTTCATTTCTAACAATTTACAAAATAGAAAAGTAATTAAATAAGGAATATTATCAAGGAAAAAGACGTGATTGAGGCGTACCAAGTCAGACATGGCACAAGGTTTACAGTCAATATGTGGATCTAAGAGGTTGTCAAGTGCTATCAAAGACTTGCCTATTCGAAAACTACAATATGAATTTGAATCCAACAATTTTGATCACAGAAGAGTGAAATCACGAAGCGAATGGAAACATATTGTGACCAGATAGGAACAATAGAAGGAGAGCCAATCCTGAAAGCAACACCCAACACAACAGCAATTGTATGGCCACATTCCTCACATCTCATAAGCCATTCAAGAAAGACCAGCAAGACATGCAGGGTTACCATTGTAGAAGTAAGGACAAACTCATAAGCGACGTTATTTATGGACTCCTACCATGGTGTTCTATACTACAGGCCACTTCATAGGGCACGCAAGTCATTAGACTGGAGACCAGTTTTATTGAAGGAAGAAATTAAGTTGTTTTAGTTTCAGTTTGAACTAACTGCTGTGTATTACGTATATACCCTTGTGTTGTCGGCTCAAGAAATTCAAAAGGATCTTTTAATTCTACCTTTGGTTGGAATATCATTTAACATTTAGTTGAAGTTAGTATATTTGATTATTTTAGTTTGAGTCGATGAATTATTTTTATTTAAATTTTAAAAAGGAAACTTTGTGGCTTGAATTCACTTGCACAAAAAGATTTACTTAGGTTTAAAGATTTAACATTTTTAAATTAAAATTTAATTCATTTCTAGTATTTTCCCTCTTAAAGTTTGTTCAACATTTTCTAATTAAATTTTAAAGAATTATTTATTGATAAAATGCAATTCTTTTTGAGCAATTTGTGTCATTTTAAGAAGCAAAACAATAAAACATTAAACAAATTTGAACAGAATTTAATTTAGTTTCTTCAAAGACGTAAAGCAAACTATTTTCTTTACAAAATGAATTAAAAATGATTTTTTCATAAATTTAATGTCATTACTTCATTTGATATTTATTTTTGATATCGTTAAAAAAAAAACATTGTTAGTGTGGGTGAAAATGTTACATCAATGAAATTAAAGTTAATAGAATTAGTATAAGTCAACATTTTTCAATTAAAAGTTTAAGGTTGAATAATAAATTTTTTATTAAATTTTATTAAAGAAAGTCTCATTAACATTTGTCAATTAAAACTTTATCCAATATTTCCATTAAAAGTAAAAGCAAAAAAGCAAATTTCTTTGTACTTTTGTTTCCAAAGTTAAAAAATAAATGATTATTTTACTACATTGTGAACTGTAATGATTTTACTAATTAGAATTCAAAAAAAAAATAGCATCAATAAATTTTATTACATGGAGTTAATGTCAATATTCTAATTAATTTTTTTCTTTTTTAGAAAGGTTTCCTTTTACATCTTTTGATGTTTACATTTTTTTGTGCTTGTTTTGTTTTTACAGCAAAATTTATTTTAAAAGAATAATAATAATACCATTTTATTTATCACATTTATTTTAATATTTTTCTGATGTTGTTGTTAAAGGACAAAATGGATTTTTTTTGCTTTTAGTTGTTTTGTTTTAAGGTAAAAAAAAGTTTTATTTTATATATATTTTATATATATTCATATTTATATACTTTAAAGTGTATTAAAATAACCAAACTAAAGGAAAGGCAACTTATGAATGGTTTTAAATTTGATATAAAGTTTTAAAGTAATAAAACTTTTTAATTTCTAGTTTAATGGCACTCTGCAACCATTACTATTTTTTGTTTGATAAAAAACAGCTTTATTGTAGATAATGAAATGATTAATGATATCATGCAAAACTGCAAACTTGACAGTATTCCCCAAACAAAACCATACCCCCACCAGTTTTTTTTTTAATTAAAAATTAGATTCTCAAACTGAAGATAACTCTCAAATTTTTTTTGTATTAATTCATTGTTGTGTGTATTTGGGTGGGGTGGGTGGATAAAAGCTGTAATTAAGAGTATAATTAATTTAACTTGAAAATTTACCCCTAAATTGAAGTAGTTAGAGAAATAGTCATTAAAGAGGTTTAATCTACCATTTCAGATATTACTTAATTCCTAGCTATGCCCCGGAAGTGCTGTATGTTTGCTTGCAAAACAAATTACAGAAGTCAGCGAGACAAAACTATGTGTGGTGAGTTTAATAAATTACCAGTTTATCATTTTCCAAAGATACCTCCCCTACTGTTAGAAATCAAATTGCTGATAAACCTAATGCTTTTCTAGAATTAGATAAAATTAAAAATACAAATATGAAAGAAATTTTGCTTAACAACAAAAAAAACTTTGTATATCCAGTTGTAGCATTTTTGGATGAAAACATTTTAACTGTTCAGTCATCAAAATTTATTAATGGTATTTCTGTCTTTATGTTGAGAATTTATAACAATTTGCACTTTGAAACATTTCATTATCGAGTTAAGTTTTATATTAGCGGACTGTCCAAAAACTGTATAAATACAGTTGATACTTTGTCAAAACTGGAAGAAATCATCCGATATTTAAATTCTATGGCTTTTGATCACAAGGAAAATATCCTGAGTCAACAATTTTTAGCAAATGCTCCCAAAATGGTTGGTATAAAATACAGCTCAGATATAGTTATATGTGCTTTTGGATACTATGCAACATCACGGAAATTGTATAATAAATTAAGAGGTGATTTTCAATTACCCTCATAAGCAACATTAGGAAGGATGATGACGTCAAAAGTTTCAAAACTTAACAAAAAATCGTTTTTGTTATCTATATTTAATACTCTTAATACCAGTCAAAAAGGGTGTATAATTCTCCATGATGAAGTGTATATAAAAAATGTTGCTCTATTATGGCAAACAACTATTTGGTAAATCAGTTGACAATCTATCTTTCCTTGCTCAAACAATACTTGGTATAATGTTGATATGTCATCAATCGGGGTCTAAAATTTCTTACAAAATTTATTTCAATTTCAAAATTAACATGAGCCTTTCATTTGAATGAATTGAGTAAACAGTCCAGGCCATCATATCTTTACCAGCTGATGTAAAGGCTATTATATGTGATGGCAATTGAGTAAATCAAGGGGTTTTTTTTAATTATATCCTACATTTCCTGAAAAAACCTAGGTTAACTGAAGATAATAAACATTTGCTTTTTGATTATGTTCATCAGTTGAAAAATATTCATAATTTGTGGCCGACAGAAAAAACAGGAGAACAAATCTTTGATAATGAAGTAATACGAGTTGCCAAATAGGCACATCTTAAACAGTTATATCATTTTGAATCTGAAAGACAAGTTAAACTTTCAGATTTAAATAAAATTTCCATTGCTCCAAAGCCAATAGAAAGACAACAGGTTTCTCCTTGCCTCAGATTGTTTTCTGAAACTTCATATAATGCACTTCTCACTCAGTCTGGAATAAGTGTAGATAAGAATGATACTGCCCTCTTCATAAACAAGGTTTTGACATGATGGAAAATTTTAAATGCTAAGTCTCTTCAAACTAATAAATTACATCATCATCATCATCATGTCATGCTGGTAGCACAGATATCCCTGACCCTCTCTCACCACTTTTCCCTATCGTTCATCGCCTCCGGCAGGTCTTCTGAACTACATCCCGTATCCTCACATAGTGGCTGAATGTATGTTCATGCTGGTCGTCCTGCTTTTGCTTGGCCATGTGTGGGGGTCCATAAGAGTACATCCCTTATGAGTTCATCCCTGCTTCTCCAGCAGTGTCCTGCATGTCTGGTTCGTCTAACTTGAATAGTTTTCATGATTGGAGGCAGGTGGCCGTACAGTTGGTGTCTTGTGGGGTGTTGCCGCCAGGACTTGTTCAAGATTGCTCGCAGCATTCTTGTGCAATTGCCATCTAGCTTCTTCTCCAGCCGTTTTGTTAGAGTCCATGTAGTGCATCCATATAGCAGTATGAATGCGACTGCTACCTGGAAGAAACTGCGTTTCATTTTATCGGTTAGGTCTGATTTCCATATAATCGATAGCCTATTGATAGCTGTCCATGCCTTCGCTAACCTCGTGTCGATGTCCTTTACAAGCTGAAATCAGATCTCCAAATGACAACCAACTTGATTTTATCATTGAATTTGCTAAAATGGCTCTTAATATGGCTGGCAGTCAAGGTAATTGTAAAAAAAATTACCCAAAACACTGCTACTGCCATACATCATACTTGCAATGGAATTGTTAGTCTATGTTGACGCCTTTTAGCTACAAGTCATAAATACGTACTACTTGGGCAATTTTCAACTGATCCATTACAAAAAGTATTTGGTAAACTTCGCTGAGGATCAGGTGGCACCTATTTTATTAATGTTCAACAGTGTATTGAAAAGCTGCATATTAAGCAGACATCTTTACTTTTAAATCAAAATGTAAATATTGATGAATTTGATGTTAATCCAGGTCACCAATGTACATCTTGTGATTATAAACTTTGTCTGGAAAATTTAGAACCATCTCTTTCAAATGAAATAAAAATGGCTCTTGTGTACATAGCTGGATATATTACGAGAAATGATAATCAACCTAGTGAGTGTTAAACACATTTTTATTATGAAAAGTATGGAAAATATACCAATTTAACTGACCATGGAAGACTAAAAGTTCCCTCTGACCACATTTGCAAATGATATTTTTTTTGTTTCATCCTTTTCCATACAATAAACGAAAGGGTTTGCTATCAATCATAGAGTAACATTTTTATGCTTATTTCTGCGTTTCCTTTTTTAAACATGGAGAAAAAGCATGCTTGTGGTCCTATGCTAGTCCCAGAGCCCAATGTGGTGTGACTACTAGTCACAGTACTTGTTGTGGCTGTTGAATTCATGACTACCACATTTGCTTCCGACTTTTTGTTTTATCAAGTCTTTCCGTGCCCACGCTGTGTTTGAAAGATCCATGAAGCGGGGTTGACACAATTCAGCCGGATCTTCTTCTGATAGTCAGATAATATGAGTGGCTAGATTGGCTAGCAACTCAAAGAATAGAGAAAACCTGTTGTTAACAAATAACAAAAATGGTTTTTATTGAAACACGTTTGTGAGACAATAAATAACAAGCAAACAATATTTGCTTTCCAGGCAAAAAGAAGAAGAAAGAATATTGAGAGAAGAAGAGGGACGATGAGGTGCGGTTAGAGTGACACTAATATCTCTAGAGTCTGGGACTTTGAATTTTCATAAAGTCTGAAGGTTGTTCAGAGTGCCTCAGGTCTAGAATTGAAGGGATGCTTCTTTGGCAGTCTTAATTTTCTTCTTGGTCCCTTTTCTCATCTCCTCTAATGGTTCATATTACCATCCTATTTTTATAGATCAATATCTGGACTAAAAAAGGTTTCTGATTGGTTGTCCAATAAGAGACAATTAAGTCATATTCCCATTGGTCAGCCAATCCTCGATCAAGATTATATCTTACAAGTATTGGGAGAACCCTTTTTAGATGCTTTGACCAAATGGGGTTGAACTAAAACTTCTCAGCCTCACTTGACTGGATGAGCCATGCCTAGCTTACCTTTATTCAGGGGGGAGCAAAATTAAATCTCCCTTTTGACATTGACCTTCAAGATAAGGACTAGAAAAATATGTTTTACGAAATGACCTGTTTCATCATTTTGATCGATGAAGTTAGTTGACAACTGAAAAACTGAATAAATTCACTGACCTTTAAAATCAAAAACAATTGTATCACACTTAACTGACCTTTAGGAACAATCAACCATCTTTTTAGGTCAATTTAAGCTTTGAACAATAAGATACTTATTTTAAGGATCTTTTTGTTTTTGAAATCAATATATTAATTTTCATATATTTCATAAATTTTAATTTTTACAAATCAATTGAAAATTTAAACGCACATTGTGTCACATTCTTCTACTTTTGCAAATATAGTTTTGAAAAATTTGGCAAACATGGCACACCTAGATCAGAAAAAAAAAAAAAAAAAACAGTTCTAAAAGTTTTTAAACTTTCCTAGAATGATTTTGTTTTATTTGTCCATATTTCTGAAATGATTGATTGTTATATACACACTTCGGCTGATGTCTTCCAGCCTTCTCGGGTTCTGTTTATCAGACCCAGCAACTGTAATGTAAATTTAAACCAAACTCTTTATTCATTTGCAGGGAATAAATTGAATAAAGGGTTCAGTGACTCTTGTCAATAATATAAATATTTCTTATTCAATATTTATGGATATTATATCTTTTACCAGAAATTATAATTCCCCCTTTGTGTTGTTTAATAATTATCAATGTCCATAGCTAAAATACATATTTTCTTTATTTAACTTTCAATACATCCTATTATCCTCAGGTGTGAATCAAAATGTTATTCTAAGTATTTTCAAAAGTGGTTGACTTAATTTTCTTCTAAAATTTCTGAAAATCATACATTTTTCAATGGGCCTCCAGTTCTGGCTTTCAGTTGCGTCATGAGTTGGCCTGTAGCATAGAATGTCATGACTCCTACATATGGATACACCAATGTTAGCCGATCCGCAAATACTTTCCTACATTAGGCCAGTGTAGACATAGGATGCGGCCAAAAGGACCAGCCAGAAGTGATGGATGATAGGGATGGTCTGCGAGAGAGAGTCGGGGAAACTCAGTGCTGTCAAAGCAACATGATGATGATCATCATCATCAGTATCATCATCACCATAATCACACGGCCGAAATTATTTTGTTTTTCAAGGGAAATAACTAAAAGAATTTTTTTTTTTTAGTTTTATCCCTTAAACTGTAAAATTTCTTTTTTCGAACAAATTTATTTTTTTAAACCATTTTAATTTTATGAACTTATTTCTTTCAAATGTAATTTCCCGGTGAATTGAAACCTCGAAAAATCAATCTTAGGCATTTAAAAAAAAGAAGATTTTAGTTCCTCTGAATGCCTGTGTCTACAACATAAAGGTCAGAAGTATTTGAAGAAGAATAAAAAAGATCTGTTTTTGTTCCCTATAAATGCGACGGCCTATTAAGGATTTTGGGACTGAAAGAATCCAAATTGACACCTTTTCAACCTCCTGGATCGATTCTGAACAAGATTTTGAAAGCATAGAAAAAAACTTCTTTTCATTTATCTATTTAATTTTTTTTTTTTATTTATTTAGATATTTATTTATTTATCTATTTGTTTATTGACACTTTAATTGTATTTAAAAATTTGTACTATGTAATGTTGATTTAATCCTTCTTGCGTAATGTTCCCATTTCAGATTCTCACAACCAAGAGATTAGAACAAGATATTGTTCAAATATTTATAAGTACTGTATATGGACATATAAAAGCACACACACACACACACACACACACATAAAGGAAGAGATTGAACAGGAGGGGAAAATAAACACACATTAATACATTGCGCAACTTGTACTTGTAAAAGTCGACGTACCTCGTATCAAATGAATATTATAGAACTTCAGTGGGTAAAGGATCTAATGCAGATTCAGTTACTTTGTTTAATGGGATATCAACGTTCGTGGGTTATTTAATGCCAAAGCCACAAAAAAAAAAACACACCAGAGCTACTATTTTGCCCTTAGCTGAGGAAGATAAGGGGTCTCATGCCTTTCCCACGAGTATTTGTCCGAAAATGATCGTAATAACGTGACTGGAGTTTGAACTCGCTTACTGCATTATCACGGTCCAGCACATTAGTCACTGCGCCACGGAGACACGCCGAGACGACCGAAATTTATTTACTAATTTACCAACTTATCCAAATAATAATGTGAGTATTCTTCTTCGAATCTCCTTGATCGATTGTGATCAAAATTTTGGAAGAAGAAAATTTGTTTTTCATGTCAACAATTTAATTTTATCAAAAAACATTAGCCTTGTCGGCTGGGACTATAGAATAGACCGACTGCATCTATGTAGGGGGGGGGTAAGACCCCAACTCCCAACGAGTGTGCTGAAGTGGAGCCTCACCATCGGATGGTTTAATGTGACATTAAACCATCCGACGGTGAGGCTCCAGAAATGCTGGAGCTTTGGGAAATGCGGAGTCCCTCTCTATTGCCATTGCTCCCAAATCCACTCGGGTTCGTAAAGTCAAAAAGAAGGAAAATTCCGAATTCAAATTTGGGTTGTAAAAACAATTAACTTTGCATCACATCTTGGCCGTGATGGAGGAGTTTCTTAAATGCATATACGTGTGTGTGTGTGTGTGTGTGTGTGTGTGAAACATAGACCTTACGTATTGTCTGTTATTATAAATTTAAGATACGAAGTTTGATGAGGCTTCAAGTTAACTAATGACTAAGATTTTTTGACAGAAATAGAGTGATCTTAGGTTGAGCAACTTGCTCATTGCCTCGACGACAATATGAAAAGCATTCTTCAGTTCCTTTCAGATTAAATTCGAAAAAAAAAAAAACATTATTATCCAGGAACTTTAAAAATAACATCAGTTTTCTTTTATCCACAGACTCCAACTCTCTCAATACAGTAGAAATAAGCGAATATCAATGAACATAAACTAAAGCGAGTTATAGCAAAACAACCACTGTCTACGGCATTTCAACCCATCTAGGGTTATTTTATACCAAGAGGTTGGGTAATCATGTTTATTTTACGTTCATATTTATATATTTTGAAAATTTTCGTAAAATTTTTTCGGTTTTTGTTTTTGGTTTTCGTTTTTCGTTTTGTTTGTTTGTGTTTGTTTTTGTTTTTGTTTTGTTTTTTTCTGGGAAGTGGGGTTGCAAACGTTCCCATCGCATACGAATAGATTTTTAAAAGATCTCTTTGATCTATAGATGGGACCCTTACATTGTAGACCTGGGAGTAATGGCAATAAAAAGGTACTCGTCACTCCTAAAATCTTCTGAACTAGAGCCTTACTAAGAGATACAGTTAAATGTCATTCCCAGGATACCATTTTGGTGACGTGGAGTAGTTTTACCTCTCTGCAAGAGATTCAATCAGGGTAATCTAAGCCTCACCGACCGAATGATCTAATGAAAAGCAACTGTCATTAAATGAATGCTCATTTTACTGGATTTCTGTCGTAAAGTTCTAGTTCTCCTCATATCCCCGCAGCTATGGGTTAAATAATATCATTGCTGTTCTTCTACAAGGATGGCTTTCGCTTTGAATAAACCACGAAGGTTGATATATGGGACCATAAATTCAAATTTTTTTTAAAAATAAATATAGATATATATTGAATAATAATATTAATAATAGTAATAATAAAGTTTGAACGAAGAGACTTGGTGCCACTTGTTCCCGAAACAAAGATAGCGGACGACAGTAAACTAATCAGTCTTGGGAACCTATAGGTCAGGAAAGTTACGTGATTATGGCTCACGACTACGTCCGCAACTTTGATTTTGTCCCGCGCATTTGGAGCCGATTGCATGACACAACCAAGTCCCCGGTATTTCCACCACAAGACTAAAACCGCTCATTGCCTACTAACCCATACCACACCACCGTGCCCTAAGCAAAAAAAAAACAGCAAACCAAGAACAACTTACACCCACTCACTTCCTGTCCCTTATCTGGTGGAAGAAGGGAGCCTATATCTATTCTAATCTACCGACTTTTATTTATTTAGAATAAACGAAATTAAATCCAATCCTCTCGTCCGTTGTCTCCTGTAGCCATACCTTTGCCTATAACAAATAGTATCAGTACTGTTCTGCTTTGGCATTAAATTATAGGACTTACACTCCTATAATTTAAATTGGGCGGTATGCCACTTGTTCCCACAACAAAAATGGCGGACGCGCGCAAATATTCAGTCTAGGGAAACCATTGGCCAGGATAACCACGTGACCTGCTTAAAACTATGTTCCCGTTTGAATTTCGTCCCGCGTTTTTTTGGAGCCGATTCCAAGACGCGTATATTCTATAAATACGTCGTCTTCAAACACTCAATATCTTTTTCCCAATTTCTATTGCAGCGCTAACATACTCTCTCCAGTGTGACTCTCTTATTCACCAACAGACGTCAAAGGCCACAAAATGGATAAACCACGCAAACCTTTTTTTCCGCAAAATACTTTGCCTATGAGACTTTTTCCAGCCTCGGAAACACCAACTGTTTCAAACCACAGGAAGAAATGAGCATTTAAAAATATGTAGTCGACATGAATAGGACACTTTTATTATTTAACCCTTTCTGTAGTTTTGGTTGTGTTAGACATTCACACACACACATACACACAGGACTATTTTACAAACAATAGAGAACCATAGCAATATTTTAAATGTATCATTGCATGTTTTGTTCTGAATATAAATTTGTTTTGTTTGTCGCCTTGTTTTGTATGTTACTTTTTCTCCGCACCGTTTCATATCTTTACTCATTTGCTGCATTTGTCTCGATGAGCCTATTTTACCTTTTTCCATGGGCCTTTTTCCAAACATAACATACCACCAAGCAAAACATATACTAAAGAACAACATTAAATTTTGGGGGACTAAACTTATTTACCAAATAACATATCCCCCTACAAAATAACCCATGAAGGCTAATATGCCGTTAAAACAAAGAAACTAATAAAAAAAAAACATAGCAATACAAAGTAAAGGTTTGGTTTGGTTTGTTTGGTTTTATGGCATATCAACCTTTGTAGGTTATTTAACGCCAAATCCATTCTTATGTAAATAATCTGTTCTATTGAAAACAGTTCAGTTTAGCATAAGTACACAGTTTGATTGTCAAAAATATTTCCATTTCAAACTATTCAAGCAGTTATATGTGTCACGTGATATCCCACTGAGACGATAGAAATAAGATTAATACTATCCTCCCGTTTGAATGAACAGTAGCAAGCCGTCAAACCGTTAAGAAATAATGTAGGTCACAGAGGGGATATCAACAGATGTTGGTACTCAGTAACCTGACTTGGGTGATATCTAGCAGCCCTAAAAGAATCGCCTGACCAGGGGGAAAGAAGAGAGAAGCCAAATGATTGGCTGGGATCCCAAAACGGAAGTGGGGACTCCTTCCCGTCAGGGAAATAAATAATAAGAAAGTTAGTTGTTTGGCAGGGTTCGTAGCGGGCAGACGAACCAAAGCCAGTATTCCGGGTAGAAGACAAAAGAATATCTGAGACACGAGGGACCCGAGTTCTTCAAGCCAGTATTAAAAATACCATAATGTCTATTAGCCCGTGAAAGAAGAAAGATTCTCCAGTGGAACCCCGTCGAAAAATAAGATAAGTAACTTTGAGACTATTTCTCCTTTATACCCAAATTTTATATACCACTCTCTCTCTCTCTCTCTCTCTCTCTCTCTCTCTCTCTCTCTCTCTCAATTTGAAGGAAAACGAAAGAAAAGAAAAGAAGAAAGACATTTATGTTCGTGGACTGTCCATTTATTATATATTTGACACTTTGAAAGTGTACCTCTTTGTATAGTAAAGGATTCATGTATTTAAATGTTACCACGTGGTCGAAGTTGTTCTTTGCAGTTCTGCTATGAATTTGTTGTGTCACATTTCCTTTTTCAGCTTCTGTTCGCCTTATGTTATCTTGCTTAGTATTGTCCTATAAATTCCTTTAAAATATCACACGGGAAACCGGAGTTGCCGACTACTACAATATAATATTATTACTTCTCAACCTAGAGGTCCATATCTTCCATTGTCTAGGGGGAGGAAGGAAAGCGACCTGGTGGGTGTGTGGATAGTGTGAAATTTGGAACCCCTTGCCAGCGGCGGTCAGTCTAGCCCTAAATTAATCCCTCACATGATATGCCAGTTCTTATACGCCAGAGAGAAAAACTCTGAACGAGGACTTATTCTATAAGGGATCAAGTGCCAACCTGCCCCGTCCTCACACGAGCAAAAATAAAGTCCCGTTTTGGGATTTTAGTCAATTTGCCGTCACATATGTAATAATTCAGTTAAGTGTAAATACACTTTTAATGTCGAAAAACAGTTCTATTTGAAATAGTTCAGTTAAGCATAAGCACGCAGTTTAAATGTAAGTACGGTTTAATTGTCAAAAACGTTTCTATTTCAAGCCATTCAGTTTACTCAATTCATTTTAGCATAAGTATGCTGTTAGTTCTATTTAACCCATAGATAGGGCCCTATCAGGTGCTACCACTCCGAGCCAGAGTGGACCTGGGAGCCATGGCAATGAAGGGGTATTCCGAATTCCCCAAAGCTCCAGCACTGCTGGAACCTCACCATCAGATTGTTTAGTGTCATATCCAGGACACTCGTTAGGGGGGTCTTACCCCTCTGCAGAGAAGCAGTCGGTGTATTCTACAGCCCCAACCGACTGGGCAATAAACAGATTTAAATGTCAGACAGTTTTATTTCAGATAATTCAGTTCAGCATAAGTACACACTTTAGACGTCAAAAAACAGTTCTATTTCGAGTAATTCAGTTCAGCACTAGTACGCAGTTCCAATGTCAAAACAGTTCTATTTTAAACAATTCAATTTAGCATAAATACGCAGTTTAAATGCAAAAATCAGTAAAGTGAAAGAAGCAGGGTTTAGTTCTATTTAACCCATAGATAGGACCCTTATCAGGTGCTACCACTCCGGGCCAGAGTGGACCTGGGAGCGATGGCAATGAAGGGGTACTCCGCATTCCCCAAAGCTCCAGCATTGCTGGAACCTCACCATCAGATTGTTTAGTGTCATATACAGGACACTCGTTGGGGAGGTCTTACCCCTCTGCAGAGAAGCAGTCGGTGTATTCTACTGCCCCAGCAGACTGGGCAAAATTCAAAGTAAATATTTGCAGAAAGTGACGTAGAGACTAACATGCAAGACTGCGACATCGGAGGAAATATTTCTTTATTAATCTATATATATTTTATTATTTGATATTTTATTCAAAAGTTTTTCTCTAATAATTTTACCATTATGATATATAAATCCTTCAGTATCAATGACTATAAAAGCAGAAAATATACGTCCGAAATTCTATTTATTCATACGGGGAAAATGTCAATATTTTTTTCAAAAGAGACCAGCAATAAATTTCTGCTGACCAACTGATAAATCAGGGGAGATAACTTTAATCGCCTTAGTAAAAAATTAAAGGGAAATAACTACAAAAATTCATATATTTCATCTTACAGTGATTTCATGTCGTCTATAGACACCAGTTTCCACGGTTATATGATATCAAGTATTCCAATCTAATATAAATAATTTGCTCTCAATTTTATTGCTTCATATATTTTTAATAATTATTATTTATGCTCATTAATATGGTTTCAAGTAAGTATTCCCATTTAATAATAATAATTTATTGAACACTTACATGGTTCCCTCTAATCTTATCAATATGGAGATGAAGTGTCTTTCTAGCTATAACCTAAATTAAATCTTGTCCAGTCGACTGGGGCTGTAGAATACATCGACTGCACCTTTTCAGAGGGGTAAGACCCCACCCACTAAGAGAGTCCTGGATATGAAACTAAACAATCTGATGGTGAGGTTCCAGTGATGCTGGAGCTTTGGAGAATGCAGAGCATTCTTTCATTGCCATCACTCCCAGGGTCACTCTAGCCCGGAGTTGTAGCATCTGATAGGGCCCTATTTATGAGTCTAATAGAACTAAACTGAGTACTTATGCTAAACTGAATTGCTCGAAATAGAACTGTTTTGACATGTAAACTGAATTGTGTGAAATGGAACAGTTTTTGATATTGAAGCTATACTATGCTGAACTGGATTTATTGAAATAGAACTGTTTTGATATTTAACTGTGTAAACAAAAACTATACTTATACTAAACTAAATTGTTTGATTTAGAACTGTTTGACTAAACTGAATAGCTTGAAATTGAAATGTTTTTGACAATTAGACTGTGTACTTATGCTAAACTGAATTGTTTTAAATAGAACTTATTATTTGTATAAAAATAGATTTGGCATTAAATAACTTACAAAGGTTGATACGCCATAAAACTCAACCAACCTAAACTAAATTGTCGTCAACATTACAATTCCCTTAGTTATTTACGTCACGTTCATCGTGATTTTATTTGCATTTAAATATCAATTATCAAGAAAATTATTCTATATTATCATATTTACCAACCCCTCCACTCGGGCAGGATATGACACAAGGTCAATTTTTTAAGCGGAGTTTAACAAGTTTGAATTCAGAGTTTTCCTTCTCCTAGACTAGTTGTCTCAGCAAGGCTGAAGAACCTAGTCTGCCCTACTATTTACCCATAGCTGGAGGGAGAATAATTGGATTCATACCTTTCCCAAGGGTATTAGTGCTATGTGAAATGCAATCAGTCTCATTGAGCATTTGAACTTGCGTTGCCGTGTCCATTTCCTATGACGATAACCATTACACCACGGGCACCTCCACAAATTATTCTATATTATCAAAACGGTTGGCATTATCTACATTTTAACAACAATGTGAACGAGGAGGCTAATTGTGTATTGATATTAAAAATTTCATTTCACTTAAAATTTTTAAGGTTTTATAGATTTCGAAGTGTTTGATTTTATTTTGATACACACTTGCAAAAATCCTGTTAATAAATCTTAAAAGAAATTATCATAAAAAATATAACTGTAATTTCATTCTTTAAAGCCTAATTTAATTGAACAGTTAAATTAAGAAAACTTAGCAATGAAAGTAGAAAATAGTTAGAAGAGTTAACATCATAACAATTCTATTTTTCAATTATACCCACTCAGTTTCAATAAATTTAATGTAACGATTTAATTTTAGATAACATTAAATGCTATTTTTTATTTTATAAATGTTTGTCCTTTCTTTTTGCTCTGCACAATATTAATATTTTTGAAAATATTTACTCACCTAAAAAAAAAACTGACATATAGAAATCAATGAAAATAAAATAAAAAGAAGTTTAACCTCGTTAATACATTCAAATTTAGTTTTATTTGTTTTTCTAATTGGATAAAATAT
>CAUZXS010006574.1:107500-120720 GCA_963585895.1 Sepioteuthis lessoniana
GGTTATCACAGGAGATTAAGGGACAACAAGTCTCCTCAAATCTCCGGCACAGCTATGGTTAGAACAATCTTAATATTTCCTCAAATTTTTAATTCATCCAATTTCAATTGGAATTTGTTTCTGTTATTTTTTTTTCTTTATCCCTTTACATAGATCCAAGTACTCCTTCTATTATGGGCATTAGCCTAATCTCATATCCAATAGCTTTATTGGGAAATGATTTAATCTAGAAAAAAATTAGATTTGAAAAAATTCTAAAATGTAAAAATTTTTTAAAACTTTAATCTTGGAATTAAAAATTTTACCATTGACATTTGAAAATAGGAAAACTGAATTTTCCAACAATTCTATTCATTTTTTTGTTTTTTTAATTCTTAGAGTGGACCTGGGAGTGATGACAATGAAGGGGTACCCACATTCCTAAAAGCTCCAGCATTACTGGATCTTCACCATCAGATGGTTTAGTGTCATAGCCAGGACACTCATTGATGGCGATGAGGGTCTTACCCATCTCCAGAAATGTAGTGTATTGTACAGCCCCAGTCAACTGGACTCTGTTTATTTTGGCTGTCTTAATTTGGTGAAAATTGGATGCCAGTTGTTTGAAATAACTTAAAACTAAGCATCTGCCCTAGTGAAATCAATTGAAAATTCTAGTGTGAGTTAAAAGTTTTGCAATATTATAGCAGCAAGGGATACTTCTTGCCAAGTTCCTAAAATTGACAAACCACACTGGACTGTGAGAGGTCAAGCTCGCCTGATACTCTCCAAACATTACAATTCAATTTATCTCTTATTTTTTAATAGTTAGAATACTTTTATTCTTGTTATTTTTTTAAGTATAGAATTTGTTTTGTTTTGAAGATAAGGAACTTATGTTGAGTTGTAGGAAAAAGTACATTTCAATATTTTCATCCGGACACTAATAGAACGAATGAATATTCCTTCTTGCAAATAAGAAACTAAAACAATTCAAGAATACTAGCTGAAGAAATGGAAATTTTATGATTTAATTAGTTGTCTAAATTTCTAAGATGACGCTTGATAATTTTTATCATTAAGGATTTTCAGACTATTGTCTTCATCTTTATTGTTATTTCCACAACGTTTTGGTTAAGATGTCCTCCGGCCTTCTTCAGGTGTTTGTCGAACTCAGGAACCTTCACGGAAGTTCAAACTACATACTTTATTGAATCCACGGGGGTCGCCTGTTCTGATTCCGTTAGCCATAACCATGTACAAGTGTTAAGCATTCCTGTATTGTTACTCGCCTACAGTCAGGACTGAACCTTCAACCTCCAGATGATTGTCTCCTTAGAAGCTTATGGAATCAACGCCTATAACCGTTACGCTCTGTGTCTTGCTTGACAGTTCAGAGTGAATTTTTGGGACTTATAAACTCAATGTTCTTACTTGACTAGGATTACTACTATTGTGTATGATTTTTTTTTTACCTGTGCACATATTCAGGTTTTTTGTTTTTTTCATCTAACCTGTTTAATTATTGGTCCCCATATTGTATTCATCTCTATACTTGGTCTACTCAGCAGGTCATTGTAGCCTAACATATGTACTGATTCCTTAAGGCGTCTAATCCACCAATGTTCAGCCCTATTAATTATTTCAACTTCATCCTATAAGGGTTGATGGTTTCCCTTTTCCTTCCATATATGGTCCGCCATACCCGACTTTTCAATCTCATCTCATACTACTGCCTTCCGATGTTCTTCTAGCCTTACTTTTCGTGGGCAACCTGTCTCACCTTTGTATATTTTACCACAACTGCAAGGGATGAAGTAAACACAGTTCTTGGTCATGTTGAATTCTGTTAGTGGCTTGACCCAGAAGAGATATCTCCAGGGTGTTGAACCACTTGTGAATACTGTCCTGATGTCATATGGACTACATATCTTTTGGATCCTGAAGAAGGCCGGAGGACATATCGGTCAAAATGTTCTGGAAATAACAATAAAGATGAAGACAATCGTCCGAAAACCCTTAATGATAGAAATATTGTGGGAACTATTGTATAGACTGAGATTAAGGTTCATTCATTCGGGTTCCATCAATCACACTTACAGTAAAATAATTAGAAGTAACACAAAGGAAATGAGACCAATGTTAGATAAATAAAATAAAGATCTTATTGGTTAATATACAGGGAATAGCTGTCATCACATAATGTCATTTGCTTGTTTCCTCTCCACTGAGGTTGCTGCTGCCATTTTGTAACATACCCATAATATACAGATGTGTGAAATAGACATATGAAATCTAAAAACACGAAGCTTTACAAAATTGATTCAGCTACGAAACTTTTTATTACCTTTGAGTTAAAGGTAATTCGACATGAGGAGAGAAAGACACAATCTTTCTATGCTGACTGCTTTTACATCATCAGCTCTCAACCCTACCAACACACGGCGCCCATAGCGCACAAAGTTGTCTGGCCTCGCCAGGCTCTGAATGTCGACTCTCTTGTTCGGAGACAGGAACTCAACTCACTGCTTTTTCTCAAATCTCCAAAATCCTCAGCGCTTCCTGGCATGATGTCATTCACCTCCTAGTCTCATCTCCTATCTGGGGTTTTATTTTGACATCTGTGAATGACACATCCTCCCCGCGTGAGCGTGAACACCTGTGCTCATGTTTGCACCTAACTAATCCATGCACTGAGCTGAAAGGTTCTCATCCTAACTAAACCGAAAGGCAAGATATACAAAATGAAATCCCTCTGCAATTATATTTGGCATCTCTTCAAAGTCACTGCTACTGTAGCTGCTGCTGCTGCTGCTGCTGCTGCTGCTAAGTGATCCCAATGATATCTTTTTGAAGTGGCTGCTACCAAATCAGCCATCCGATTGATTGTCAGACTGGTTCAGATCTGCTCAGAAAGTGACTTGCTTGAAAGGTGCAAAACAGTTTCTTGGAAAATTCTTATAATGTTCAAAACAATTCCTTGGCAGCACTTTTATAATGTTCACATTCAGGGCATAACTTTGGCCAACACTTTATAGTCCCTTCACTCTCATACAATGCCAAAAACTCTTACTAGGAATTATTACAAGTTACTTGAAACCGTATAACTGTCTGCGAA
Organism: Sepioteuthis lessoniana; assembly: GCA_963585895.1. Taxonomy (NCBI): domain Eukaryota; kingdom Metazoa; phylum Mollusca; class Cephalopoda; order Myopsida; family Loliginidae; genus Sepioteuthis; species Sepioteuthis lessoniana. The sequence goes on from CAUZXS010006574.1 coordinate 110,598, forward strand.
CAAATAACTATCATTAAATAGAAATGATTAGTTGACACCATATAGTTATTGATATTAGATAGGAATACCTGCAACCATAAAACTGTGGGCAAATTATTTATATTTGATAAGAATACTTGATATATCACATAACAGTCAATTATTAGTACTATGAACAGTTTCTATATGCTATTAGTGTTTACTAAGGATTATTATTAGTTAGTTGAAACCATTCAACTGTCAGCGAACAAATAACTATTTTTTAAATTGAAATGATTAGTTGAATTAGATAGGAATACTCGACATCTAACACAATACTTAGAAGACTGATTCACCATGCTACATCTCACCTATCTCAGACTTTTGTCTGACCAATTTATATATCCAACTCTTTAAGTCACGTGACCCCAGAAGCACAATCCATTTCATCTGTTGGCAGGTGATCCATCTTCAGACCACACAGGTCAGTATTGACACATTCTTCTACATAACAAAAATATTTATATAACCCTTTTTTTTCATCCTGAAAGTAAATGTGTGGAGCTGGTTGAGATTTCAGTTCATCCTTGCGATATGGCTGTAAGGATGAACCCTTCTGGATGGATTATTAGAAGTTATGACAAGTATATACAAATAATATAAAGAATAATAATCAATAAAAAAAAGACTCAAACTTCTCTTTTTTAATGATTAGATTTTATGGGACTTATTAAATACATCTATGTTTTTAGTTACGGTCTGTTAAGAGATTTGTTCTTACATATTTTTATAATCAAATAATTCAATCATTTTGTTCTTAAGAAACCATTATTAAAAATACAGACATTTACAATAAGTCCTTTAAAAAATTAATTGCAAATAATATTATAAAATATTCAGTCATATATATGCATAGCCCAGTCAGCTGGGATTGCAGAATACACTGACTACATCTCTGCAGAAGGGTAAGACTCTCCTGATGAGTGTCCTGGATATGTCACTAAACCAGCTGATGGTGAGGCTCCACTAATGCTGGAGCTTTGGGGAATGTGGAGTACCTCTTCTTTGCCATTACTCCCAGATACTCTCTGACCTCAAGTAGGAGTACCTATTATGGTCACATCTATTCATCAATTTGATCTGTTTGAAAATTATTGGTATTCGATAGGAATGCTCAAAACCATTCTCAGTTTGTTTATTTATTTCCTCACTTGCTAAAATGCAGAAAATAGCAAAAAATATTGAGTCTAATGAAGTTCTTCTGTTAATAAAGAATGGAATATTACCACTAAACCCATTATAAATGTTTGATTTATCCACTTTTTCACTTATTTTTATCATCTTGTCAGATTCAACAAAATTTACGATTTCTCCATATATATATATATATATATACATATCAACTTTCAGCTGATTAATTTTTGGTTTTCAGAACCTATTGACATGTGCATTTCCTATCTAATCAAATGGACTTTGGCTTTAAAAAAGTGAATGACAGATAAGACACAATAAATGTGACAACTAAAGTTGGAACATCTGAATGACCTGGGTCCGTCATAAAAAAAATTTGAGAATTTGTAAAAAATTCTCAGCTTAATTTTATTGAGTCCCAGTTTTTCTTTTTCTAAATACACTATCGTAGCCATCATCCATACTCAAACCTAAAATCCTCAGGGAAAGAAAACTGCTGAGTCACCCATGATGGCACCTAATAGCAATGTCATGCTTGTGTTTACGACTGAATTTCTGTTGTCAACAAACAAACTATTTTTCAAAATAAATTATTTCTACCAGTCATTTCAGAAACAGTTCTCAACCACAAGATAAAATACAATGTATTAAAAAGCTCCTCTTCAAAGTTCAATAAAGTAAATCATTATTACTCATATTTAAAAGAGGAACTTCCTGTATGCAGTAGCACAGAATTCCCTTCTCTCAGAAGCAGCTTTTTGCTGTTATGTAAACACCATCAGTCACTGACCACAGGCCAGGCTTACTGCCCAGAGGAGAGGTGTCTGTTCCTCTCCAAACATGTCAAGCCACCTGCAGATGGGTGATGATGTCATTGACAAGCATTGCATGGCACTAGAATTTCGGGTCTACATGCCGGACTCATGTAATATATTGAGTGAGTCCAAGTCAAACGGTAGGCTCATCTGGATCGCATTGCACTAAGTGAGCCAATGACCAACATACATCTTGCAGGGTTCAAACCTCAGCTTATGCCCCCCCACCCAAGCCTTGCGTCAAGTCCTATCTTGAAAGAGGCAGAGACAAATATGGCCCGGAGGAGAAGTGTTTGTTCCTCTTTCAGCTGTCACCGGCCAACATGGGGGTCTGTGTCTCTACCACCAGCCAGCAGCTGACATGGAATCCAACCAATCACAGCCACAGACCCAGCACAGCCAATACCAGTTTCCATCCAATCACCAATACTCTCTCACTCCAACAGCTCTTTTCAGGATTAACTTCAGAAAGTCATAAACCAGATCTTCTAAGAGCAATTTCAGAAAGTCTTCTGAGGACACCTCTAGTCTCCTCACAACACCTCTTTGCAGACACCAGGATACAACAACACAGCAGCCAGCCACACTTCCACCAAACTGCAGACACCAGCATCACCAAGCTGCAGACACCTACAAACCAGCTTTGCTTTACCCAAGCAGCAGACACCTGCATTACCCAGGAGCAAGCACCTGCATCTTTCATTGCAGCAGACTAGATCATGTAACAGCACCCTAGTCCACGAGCAATAAATATGCTAGGACAAGCATCAGCACTTTGAGGTCACATCAACATACCCCCAGTTAACCAACGACTGAACAAACCAGGACATCGATCATCCAGCCTCTACAACATACACATCCACATCTTTGACCGTCTCCAGCTACATCTATGACCTGACTGTAGAGTTACTCCTATGATCTGCACCAAGTATCCTCAAGACTGTCCTGATCTTCAAGACATGCTGTCACCCAGAACTCATGAACAGCCGAGTCTATGACATTCTACAGCAATGACTTTCAACACCGCAGACACTACACAGACATTATACAACAACAGGTATTCTACACCCATGCAACCTTTCATGTATGTGAATTGGATTACCATGACCGGAAAATGCACCGAACGCCTATGCACGATATATGGAAACACTGGACAGCTTTTTCTACCTTATTAGATCTCATCAGCAGTGTATACTGAAATCTCCACCACTGAAGATCGAACCAGCAACCACAGATTGCAGTGCCGAAACTCTACAATTGGGCCACCAGTTCATATCGCACACAAGTGACACCAAATCAACTAGTCATGGTAATTGCACGGCCAAAATTCCTCTACTTAAAAATAAAAAAAATTTTTTAAATGAAAATATGTACATCTTTCATGTATGATTCGCTCAATAAAGACGTGATATTGAATCTTCTCCACTTGTCTTTGTCATTTGTCAAGTCCTCTGTCAATCACTTCTTTACATATCCAAAAGTTTATGGGTTTAGTTTGGTTTCTTTGTTTAATGGCATATCAACCTTTGTAGGTTATTTAATGCCAAAGCTATTCTCCTAGAAGAACAGTAATGGTACTATTTAACCCATAGCTGGAAGGATAAGGGGGTTCATACCTTTCCCAAGGGTATTTGCCCAAAAGTGAACATAATAGCATGACTGGAGTATGAACTCGCTTACTACGATTCCGCAGTCCATCGCTTTAACCATTACACCACGAGGACACCCCCAGAAGTTTATGGGATTGATGCATTTATCAGGAAAAAAATTATACAACTCCTGGTTGCATTTTGTACACTATGCACTAGTTTATTGACTTTGTCGACTTCTGTTTAATATTTCTTCAATTCTCCAATTTCACAAACAGATGTCTGCACTTTTATTAACCCCAATGATCCATATATCACATATGAGGGCCACTCCTACATCCTGTTCAAACCCGATTTCCTTGTTGGTTCCCAAGTAATGCCTTCAACCTTCTTGTCCTGTGATTCACCCTTCTCAACCTTCTGTGCCTTAAATTAAAATATCACATTATTTAATGATGAAATTTGATTTATTTTTAAGTAATTCATTGTAATCACGACTCTATTTTCAATGTTCCATTGAATTATCTTAAAATTACACTTTTAATTGTTGATGATTATTTGTTTGCATACACTTATATGATATCAAGTATTCCTATTAAATACAAATAATCTATGCACAATATAATTTGGGGAAGTCCTCATCATGTAATGACCAAAAGTAAACAAATTTTAACCCCAGTCTAAAATGTTTACTTCCAGACTAATACTGTCATCATAGTCATCATGGCTACTCAACCTAAAATCATCAGTTTAAAGAAAACGCTGAGTCACCCATGACATTAGACAACAAAACGTCATGCATACGTCATGAGAGAACACACAAACTACTTGTAAAAAGGGATTCATTTTGCCAGCCTTTTGCAAACAGGTTTATAACTAAAGGATAAAATACATTATATTAAAAAGTTCCTCTTCAAAGAATAGAGAAGTATTTCATTATTACTTATATTTAATAAAGGAACTTCCTGTGTACAGAAGCCCTTTCACTTGGCCCAGTAGTGTAGCAGCGGCTGACACTATATAAACACTGCAGGCAGCAACCAAAAATGAAGTCAGCAGCAGGGCTCACTCGAGCCTGGAGGAAGTATCTGTACTTCCACTGTGATTTAAAGGACAGATTCAAGGCCGAATGCTCCCTGGCTTTGGCTGGGCCACCTTCAGATGGGCAATGATGTTATTGACAAGCAATGTATAGCACTAAACTTCTTGGTCCAGTTTAAGCTATAATCAGGCATCTGTGCCTGGACTCAGGTTTGAGTTCATGTCCGACAAGGCTCATCAGGTTCACATTGCACTAAGTGAGCCGATGACCAGCATAGTCCAGCTTGGTTTGAGTCCCAGCTCGTACCCGACCTCTCCTTCCCTTAACCCCTACTATAATCTAACCTTCAAGTCATCAACCTAGTATTAAGTCCTGTCTGGTGGGAGGTAGTGATCTGTTCCTTTCCCAGCAGCATAAGGTCTACATCCTCACTACTAAACCAAACTGCCAAACGTGGGGTCAGCATCCTCTCCACTAGCCAAAGCAGACAACGCGGACCCAACACAGCCAACCAACCAATCACTGCTGCTCTCTCATTTAAACAGCTCTTCTAAGAGCTAACTTCAGAAAGTCTTCTGAGACCTCCTCCAGTCTCCTCATTATGCCTTCCAGGCAGTTACGATGAGATGACAATGCAGTAGCCAGCACCAGCTGCAGACTAGCTCCAGCTTAACCTAGCAGCTATTCCTGCACAACCAAGCAACCAGCATCTGCATCACCTAGTCCACGAGCAACCACACTGCTCAGAATATTACCAATAATTCATAGCCACATCGACACACACCCAGTTAACCGGGACATCAATCATCCAGTTTCTGCAGCCTACATCATCAACCATTTCCAGCAACATCTACCACTTGACCATACAGCTATACCTACAACCTATACCAAGTACAGAGACCATCCTCATCTTCTAGATGCGCTGTTGCCACAAACTAATAGACAACTGAGTCTATGACTTTCTACAACACCGACTTTCAACTTCAAACAAATACTACACTGACATGATACAACGACTGCCATTCTACACCTTTTGTGGAGGATTTGCTCAATAAAACCTGATATCTAAACTTATCCACTTGTCTCTGTCATTTGTCAAGTCCTCCGTTAATCATCCACAACTTACAACTGTTTGCAAGATCAATGCAATTATCTTGGTCCCGCAACACACTTGAGAAAGGCATGAACCCCCTTATCCCCTAGCTATGTTGTGAAATAGTATTACTTCTGTTCCTCAACAAGGATGGCTTTGGCATTAAATAACCCATGAAGGTTGAAATGCTATTAAACAAAGAAGCCAAAACCAAACAATATAGTTTGGAGTAACTATTCCAATTCAATAATAATCATTTGTTGGCACACAGTCATACAGTTTCAAGCATTTCTATCCAATACCAAAAATTTTCAAACGGATCTAATTGACCGACAGATGTGACCCTAACAGGTACTACTGCTTGAGGTCAGAGTGTACCTGGGAGTAATGGCAATAAAGGGGAACTCCATATTCCCCAGAGCTCCGGAACTGGAACCTCACCACTAGATGCAGTTTAGTGTCAAATGCAGGATATTCAAACCAATATTAGTTCAGGTTAAAGATATCTGAGATATTATGGTCAATAAGCTACTATAGAAAGTGACCCTTTCTGAAAGCGCTCTGTATTTATAACCTTGTGTCAGACTAAGATATACTTTATTTATTTACTAAGATTAGCTTTGTATGGCAAACTGCTGCAATAGGGGAGGGCCCAGTGGAAATCCTTTTCACTGAACAGGATTTGCTTTAGTTAAGTGAAAACCTGAAATAGTGATAAACTTAAAAGAAATTTTAAAAAATAGTTGTAACCACATGACTAATTTGCTCCTCAGTAGGCGGCCTTTCTACTTTTTTTTTTTTTTTTGCTCAGTTGTATAAGAGAGGACTAGGGGCCCCATCTCTGAAGTAGGCCACTGTTGTCTTTATTTTATTTGACAAGCGCTTTCTTTCCATAAGTAAAATTTCAAGTAACCTGAGGCCTGTGTGTCAGACTAAGCAAAGCTTAATAAATAACAAGTTAAAAAATTTTTCACAAAAAAATCAAGATATGAATAGATGTATTTACGGTCGCAATCTTTTACATATAATGTAGATATTCTAAGGTTCATGACTTTAAAAAAAAAAAGAGAAAAACGTGGAACTTTTAAGACGAAAAGAACTTTGGATGGGTGATCGACAAACGACATATCACAAAGTTCTTCGACATTTCTAAGCAAAAAAGAATTATATATATATATATATATATATATATATATATATATATATATATATAACTTTATTTTATCTCGATTGTATTTAACAGCAGTGACCTTGGTAAGAAGAACTATTATCACTACCCCTGTTCTATATTTTTTAACTATAACTACTACTACTTCTACTATATAACTTTCATAGCTTATCTCTTTTTTCAAATTCCGTTTCAACTTTCAAGTAAGTACTAGATGTCGAATTATCAAAAGTTAATATTGCAAATCTCTTTTTTTAACTTTCAGAATTCTGTTATTTTTCTCACATTTGTTCTTTTGTTTTTAAAAAGATGTATTTCCGAATAATTTAAAACTTTAAGTCATTTTATGCATGGCTTTTTAAAAAAAACAACTTTGTTTAACTTAGTCGTTTTTTTATACGAACAAAATCATTCGTTTTCATTTTCCTCTTTCTTTTCTTTGGTTTATCAATTAAAAAATAAGACAAATTGACGAAAAGAACTTAACTCAACCCAACGCAAAAAATACAAACATGAATGAATTGATTTTTAAATTTTAATGAATTAATCTTAATTTGTTTTTTTAAAGAACTTCGATATTTTTCTTCTTTTTCTTTGTTGATATTCACACACACACATTCTTCAAACATATTACACAATTACACACACATGCCTGTACATACATCTATATCGTGTACACAAACATATTCATGTAAAAAAATCGGACAACAATGCGTGGGGGTGAGTGTTTTAATTTGAGATTACAGTCCAGAAGGGGCAAATTCTTTCGTTGAAAACTAGGTGTTAGGGTATGTACTTTATTTACAATCAAATGTAGTACCTCATATTGATTATCACGATTATTTCTCCTTGTGGATGGCACATAGTCGAACGTATATATATATGCGTGTATGTATGTATTCTACACTCACACAGATTGAGTTGAGTGTCTTTTGATATGCCAGAACTTAGATGTATTTTTTTGACATATCCACCTCAACGAGACCAAAAAATGACTTATAGGTTGGTTAAATGTGGGGGTGTCCAGCAGGAAGAGAACCTCCCGCTGGGCAGTTTTTAAAATAGATTCGGTCGGGATACCCCCTTTAGAAGCGCCTCAGGCGCCAGGAAAGAAACCTAGCCAATAGCTCTTTTGAGGATGTCTGGGGCTGAGGAAAGCCCCCTGAAATTAAGCTGCTATCAGTTGTCGATCACCCTGGAGAGACGGGGTGGAAATTCGGTGTCAGTCCAGAATGAGAGGCAGCTGGTAGTAATTTACTAAGCTTTTTAGCTTCAATATGGCACAAGTGAAGGTTTGCTAGTCTAGCTTGCTAACCATTTACACCACTTGGGAAGCTCCTACATGTGTTTTCACTCGGAGAAAAAGAGCCAGTGAATTCTTCAACCCCAAAGAAACATAAAGGAGTTATAATTTTATTTACTCTAATTGTATGGGACAATGCAGCAATTGTTGTCCTATTTTTTATGTCCTCATTTTTTGAGGAGTTTATCTCACACTAATCTTTCACTTTGCGAGACTTCACCTGTTGCATCTTTTGCTGAAGAGTAAGACACCCACCCACACAAGAGAGGGTTAGCTGGGGTATGATAGCAAATTGCATCCAGGAGCGAGATTCCAATTCTACAGCTCTGAGGACAGTGGAATACCTCTTCATAGCCATTATTCCCCGGTCCACTCTGACTCATAGAGATTGTACCTGTTAGAGTCATATCTATTGATCAAATAAATCTATTTGAAAATTATTTGTATTTGATAAGAATACTTGATACCATATAACTATATATTATTTGTATTAAGACTAGTTACTTGAAGCTAAACTATTTACTAAAGACCATTATGGGTTACTTGAAACCTTATAACTGTGTGCAAACAAATGACTATTATAAGACAGAAATAATTACTTAAAACCATATAATTATTAGTATTACATAGGAATACTTGAAACCATATGACTGTGTGCAAACAAATGACTATTATTAGATAGAAATAATTACTTAAAACCATATAATTATTAGTATTAGATAGGAATACTTGAAACCATATAACTGTGTGCAAACAAATGCCTATTATTAGATAGAAATAATTACTTACAACCTTATAATTATTAATATTAGATAGGATACTTGATATTGTCTAACTGTTGGTTGGTTGGGTTTTTAACCCCAACCCTTGTTGATTATTCAATGTCAAATGCTGTTTATACATACATATTAGATATATATTATACCTGGCCATTGGCCTAATGTGTAGAGTGTTTGTCAATGGTCCAGGAAACCAGAGTTCAATCCCAGGTTGAGTCATACCAAATACTCAAAAAATGGTATTTGATGCCACCTTGCTTAACACTTAACATTAGAAGGTATGGATCAAGGGTAAAGTGAAGCAATCTAGGGAATGGAGTAGCGCCCTTCCCTACACCTCAATGTATCAGATATTGATAATGGAGTCTTTTGGTCGCCCTCAACAACGGTCAGTCAACTTCACTTACTTGATATATGATTTGTAAACAAATAATTTGAAGGTAACATTTTCAAAAAAGTCAGAGCTCATTGTTTTGCTCATAGTTAAATATTTTCAAACACTAATAGTTTTATTTGCACACAGTTAAATACTTTCAAGTATTGCCATTTAATAGTAATGTTTATATTTAACATTACTCATTTGTTTGCACACAGTTATATACTTTCAAATTTTGCTATATAATGCTAACAATTCAACTGAACAGGAGTCAATTGTTTGGACACAGTTAAATAGTTGAACACTTCTATTTCATCCTTGGATTGGACTCTAAAAAGTACTAACACTCAGGGTCAAAGTGGACATGGGAGTTATAGCAATGAAGACTACTCAACATTCCCCAAAACTCAAAAATTGGCACATCAGCATCAATTTACTGTCATACTCAAGACACTCATGTAACAGAAGGCTAAAAAAACACTTAAAAAAACAATTACTAAAAATATAAATATAAATGTATCATCATCATAATCATCACATCATACCATGTGAATATATATGTATATATATATATATATATATATATATATGTATATATATATGTATATATATATATGTGTGTGTATATATGTTTGTGTATGTGTATATATATGTGTGTTTGTGTATGTGTATATATGTGTGTCTGTGTATATATATATGTGTGTATATATATATATATATATATATGTGTGTGTGTGTGTATATATATATATTTGTGTGTGTATATATATATATATGTGTGTGTGTGTATATATATATATATATGTGTG